>LZPO01087460.1:87773-98274 GCA_001675575.1 Neotoma lepida | reverse complement strand
CCCTGCCTCCATGAATAAATGTATCCACAGAAGATGACTCCCAACACCAACCTCCAGCTTCTACATGCATGTGCACACACGTGCATGTGTGCAACCACATCCAGGCAAAACATACATGCATACTTCATACACACATGAAAATGGAAGAAAAAGATAATATATAATACATAATGTATGAAGTGGGGTTTTTGTTGTTACTGTCATTTACTGTTTAAAATACACGTGGACTCACAAATCCCTTTCCTGTTCTATATCTCCAGGGATCTGTCACCATCAACTGGGAGCTGATGACCAGAGGATGATAAAGTGTGTGTGTGTGTGTGTGTGTGTGTGTGTATACACGCCACTAACACACACAGAAGTATGTATGCACTATTCAGTACAATGAAATGACTCTAAATAAAAAAGTGTCCTATCAGCCAATGGTAAGACAAACCTGTATAGTCAAAGGTGAGAAAAAAAGGACACACCAAAGAGAAGTAAATAATAAACCCTCTCACGAGACTGCACAGTTAACACCTGACTATACATCCTTCCCTTTCTATTACAAAGAAGATAGAGGACACCATTTTTCAAGTGTCTCTCATGGCACAAATTTAACCCTATTGTCTCATTTTACCCTGAATACTCTACTGCCACCAAATAATTACTCACAGCTTCCTGGATACAGCCTGACCATTATTACTGACAACCTTTTTTTCCCCCAATTTATTTCTCAATTTAAAATAAATATGTACCCTGACTTAAAAGGTATAACAGTTTTTAAAAACTCCAAAGAAAAAAGTAAAACTGTCACTTTTGATCATGAGAATATTTCAAAATTTAACCAGAAAAGCTTACTAAAAAACTGAAATAGGTAGTTTGATAAAACTAAAAGATTTGATTCATTTTATGAACAATTAAGACACCATTATATATAGAATAAGCAGTTTACAACTGAAGAATAATACATATATAAAAAGTCCACCCCAACAAACAAGCATCTGGGTTAAATGGACTAANAAGCATGGCAGAACACCCCATTCAAACACTGCAGAACACACACTCTTCTCAGCAGCCCATGGATCACTTTCTAAAATACATCACTTACTGGACACAAAGTAAGTCTGAACACGTATAGGAACATTAAAATAATTCCTCGTATCTATCTGACCATAGGGAAACAACCAGAAATCCACCTCAAGAGAAGGTAAGAAACATACAGACTCATGGGACTGAACAAACACTACTGCATAATCAATGTCTTCTTGAAGAAATAAAAAGAAACTTTAAAATGCCTTGAACTGAATGAACATGAAAACACAATATATCAAAGTCTATGAGTAAAATGAAAGCAGTCCAGAAGTGGAAGGCCCTAAGTATCTGCATTAAAAACACCAGAAAGAATTCAAACAACTTAATGTTGCACCTTAGGGCTTTGAAAAACACACACAAACCATCCCAAAGTGGGGAGATGGAAATAAGTGAGATCAGGGCAGAGGGATGAAATGGTGTAGAGGACACAAGGTCCTTGTGCTCACAGATAAGCACTAGGGGAACCAGGAATGTTAAATACACAGGGTTGTCTCTTCAAAGGAAGAGATGTATATCCTGTTTTCTACCCAGAGGCTGGAAATGGATGTGGCTAACAGTCTGGTGACCTCTGTGCTATCTGTAAGGCCAGACCACACCTGTCTCCCTGACTCTTATGTTTATCTGGGTCATTCTCCCTAGCCCCTTATTTTGAGCACTATTTCTCAGTCAATCTATAGAACCCATCCTTATAGGAGATGTCACATGGACTTTACAAATGGGAACAGAGGTAGTTAACAGTTTGGTGACCTTTCACTGCTTGTATGACGCATATGACACCAGATCTTCCCCCAAACCCTTAAGATATCACATGTAGTCAATCTATAGAACCCATCTTTATGGAAGATGTTACAAGTACTTTACAAATTTCGATGCAGTCACATCTTAAGCTTTGTTGTACACGCAAAATTGAGTAATTATCACCAGGAAACTTTTTTCCAAATTGTGCTGTACTTAAATATGCCTAAAATTAACTGCCCAGAGTCTGACTCTAGAAGTTTGAACCAATACCAGCTATTGAGTCATATTGAACCAGATTTCCTTCTTGCCTCACAGAAATGGACTCTGCCAACTCTGGGTTTGCAGAGACCTCCCCAAAATGATGCCAACCTCTAAGAATAAGTGAAAAAAAGTTTTGGCTCTTTGAAAAGATAAACAAGATCAACAAATTCTTAGCTAAACTAACAAAAAGAAATGATGGAAAAATGATCCAAATTAATAAAATTAGAAGTGAAAATGGAGACATTACAACAGATACCAATGTAACTCAGAAAATTAAGACATACTTTAAAAATTTGTATTTCACTAAGTTGGAAAATCTACAAGAAACAGATAAATTTCTAGAAACATATGACCGACCAGAATTAACTTGAAATAAACAATTGATACAGTTCTACAATAAGATTGAAGCAATAATATATCTCCCAACTAAGAAAAGTCAAGGCCCAGATGGACTGTAGTGAATTCTATTAAGACCATTAAAGAACTCACACCAATGGGTTCCAGACTATTCCATGAACTAGAAAAGGAAGGAATACTCTTCAACTTTCTTCTTATTAAGCCAGTATTACTGACACCAAAATCAGATAAAGACAGAGGGGAGANAAAAGAAAATTATAAANCCAAGCTCACTGCTGAACACAGAAGTAAAAATTTTCAATAATATACTTGACAACTTAGTTCAAGAACACATGGAAAGATCACTCAGTACAGGGATGGTTAAATATATGCTAATCAATAAATGTAATATGTCACACAAATGGCCTCAAGGACATCTCAATAGATGCAAAGACAGATTATGATAAAATCCAACATCACTTATTACAAAACCCTGATAAAGGGGGAATACAAGGAGCAAATCTCAACATAATAAAGACTGTATAGGATAAAACTATAGCCCAAATCATTGTACATGGGGAAAATGCTAGGCATCTCCACTCAAATCAAGAAGAGAGCACAGCACACACTTCCTCCACACTTACTGATATAGTGCTTGAAGACTTAGCTAAAGCAGTAGAAAGGGACCTCAGGAATAAGAACGAGAGAGGAATTTGCAGATGATTTGAGTCTATACACAAAAGACCCTAAAAGCTCCAGCAGGAAACTGTTATGTCTGATAGACATCTTGGCAAGTGGCAGGTTATAAAATGAACATATAAAAACCAGCAGCTCTGTTACTTACCAATAACAAAACCTGAGAAAGAAACCAGAACAGTCCCTTTCAAAATTGCCTCAACCTATTTCACCTTGAAATAAACCTAACTAAGAAAGTGACAGACCTTTACAATGAAAACTTTAAGACACTGAAGGAAGAAACTGAGGTAGATACTAGAAGACGGAGACTTCCTATGCTCATGGATTGAAAGGATTAATATTGTGAAAATGACCATGCTGCCAAAAGAAATCTAGAGTCTATGTAATCCTAATGGAAACTCACTCCAGTGCCATTCTTCACAGAAATAGAAGNAAAATCATAAACTTCACATGGAAACACAGAAGACTCCAAAGACCCAAAGCAATCCTAAGAAAACAGAACNAAGACAGAAATGTCATCTGACTTCAAGTTATGCTACAGAACCANAGTAACAAACACAGCATGGCACTGGCCCAAAAATGGACATATAGATCAATGCACTAGAATAGAGGATCTAATATGAACTACAGCCACCCAGCTTTTCCTTAACATACATACATCATATGTAACAGTGGGTTTCATGACATTTCCATGAACTTGTATATATTATGATCATATTTGTGGTGGTTNGAATAGAAATGGACNCCATAGACTCATGTATTTGAATGCTTGGTCTATAGGGAGTGGCACTATTAGGAGGTGTGGCCTTGTTGGAGGAATTGTGTCACTGTGGGGGTGGGCTTTGAGGTCTTATATATGCTTAAGATATGCACAGTGTCTCAGAGCACTTCCTGTTGCCTGTGAGTCAAGATCTAAAAACTCTCAGCTCCCTCTCCAGCACCACATCTGTCTGCACAGCACCATGCTCCCCATCATGATGATAATGGACTGAACCTCTGAAACTGTAAGCAAAACACCACAATTAAATATTTTCTTTATAAGAGTTGCTGTAGTCATGGTATCTCTTCACAGCAATAGAAACCCTAACTAAGACAACCCCCCCTCCCCAGCAGTCCTGGGCTTCTGCTCAGGTTTACAGTACAAGACATGAATTTCCTTCTGTGGAGCAGGCCTGCATTTCAGAGAATAGTTTCTGACACTCCACCTCCTATAACCAACTAGCCAGTACTGCAGGTGAGCAGCTCTTGCCTACTGCTCCTGGTATAGAATGCAGGTTCCAGCTGAGTGAGACTGCTGATGACAATTCTCTCCAGCAGCCTGCCTGCCTTGCACCTTGCAGCTCTGTGAGGGCTAGCCAGCAGGGAGGGGACTTCTAGCTCAGTTCCAGCTCGACTTCTCTATGTCGTGTAACCAGAGCATGCTATGTCTTCAGCAAATGCATCTTACCATCTGGTTCTAGTGTACAACTACCTGATGTTTTATTAAAAAAAACAAAAACAAAAAAAACCCCAAAAATAATACATTGAAGAAGAGACACTCTAACAATGGTAGTGGGGAATCTTGAAGGAGGAGAAAGAGAAGGAAAAGGAAAAAGAAGAGGGGGAGGAAGGGTACCAGAAGCACAAAGAAGAGCAGGAGAAGCAGGAGGAGGAGCTACCATTCCTTTAGGACCTGAAAGGCAGGATGGTACCACAACAGCATTGCTTCTCTGAGGTACTTTCTAGAACATTAATGACTAAATTAGAAAAATTCACTGAAAAGTTTGTAAAATATTGGGTAGAAAGCAATTTCAAAATTAATTCAATAAACATTTAATTGAGGATATACCACTTTATATAAAAAATTATTTACATTAGAGCCAGGTGTGGTGGCGCACACCTTTAATCCCAGCAGAGGCAGGTGGATCTCTGAGTTCAAGACCAGCATAGACTACAGAGTGAGTGCCAGGATAGCCAGGGCTACACAAAGAAACCTTGTCTCAAAAAACCCAAACCCACCCCCCCCACACACACAAAATCTCTCTCTCATTATAACGTAAAATGCAGGAATCTTTTTTTATAATGGTGAATGATACTGGTACAAACTTCCTAAGAGCCAATCTGATGACACATCAAAAGAATTAAACTGTACCTAGTATTCTGACTATCTACACCGTCTCCTAGAAATTAATTCTGAGAAAAATTTTGGGCTGATAATCTAGCCANGAAGATTTTCATTGTAACATACATAGTTGTCATGTTTGAATCTGGAATGCTCTCCACAGGCTCTTCTTTTGTGCATGGGACCCTAAGCTTTGGTGCTGTTGCAGCCTTTGAAGGTGNGTCCAGTTGCCAAAAATTGGGTTACTAGGGAAGACCTGTGAAGTCTGTACAGCCAGGTCCAAGCTGCAGTCTGCCTGGCCCACTACCATGTACAGAAGCTGCTACCACTTACTGCAAGTGCCAAGAACTGGGCATCTCTGCTTCACCCTTTCCTCCATGACAGACTGACACCCTGAAGCCATGAGCCAAAAGATCTTTCCTCTCAGGCTGCTTTGTAAGGTGTTTTGTCACAGTGATATGAAAAATGGCCAATATACCATAGTGAAAGTTTATAAACATTCTGAATTTCAATTCCAGTCTAAACAGGAATCGAATAGTTGACTGTATACACAAAAAATATGTAATGCTTAAAATCATCTAAAGTTAATACTATAAAACAAATATTCAAACTGCTTCTCAAGTAGCAATTTAATCCTTAGGCAATTTAAACTATTATAAAGTATTATAAAGTTGCAGTTAAAAAAAGTATGCATTCAATGTACAAATGCATAGAAAATAGATTGCTTCCTTCTATCAGGAGTAGAGGAGAGAGGCATAGGGATGGCTGCTACTGGGCATGGAGTTGATTTTTCAGTTTTCTCACTTAAAATGTTTCCTTTTTACTTTTATTTACGTATATGTGTGCATGTCTGCTGTAGAATATTATGTTAAGGTGTGTTACTTTTGTTTATGTTGCACTTGTTTAACTCTGTGAAGCTGTGTTACTGTGCCTGTCTAAAACACCTGATGATCCAATAAAGAACTGGCCAATAGCAAGGAAGGAGAAAGGATAGGCAGGGCNGGCAGGCAGAGAGAATAAATAGGAGAAATCTGGGAGAGAGAGAAGTAGTAACCAGAGAAGGAGGAGGACTCCAGGGGTAAGCCACCCAGCTATATAGCAAGCTATGGAGTGAGAGCGAGAGTAAGATTTACAGAAATAAGAGAACAGGAAAAGCCCAGAGGCAAAAGGTAGATGGGCTAAGTTAAAATTAAGGAAAGCTGGCTAGAAATAAGCCATGATAAGGCCAGGCATTTATAATTAAGACTAAGCATCCATGTGTGATATATATGGAAGCTGGGTGGTAGGCCCCCCAAAGAGTCAAAGAACAAAAACAACCAACAACACATGTCTCTATGAGTGTATGCACATGTACATGAGGGACCAGAACAGGGTGTTAGATCTCAGGGGGATGGAGTTACAGGCTGCTATGAGCTGCCCAGGGCGATGGTGGGAATTGAACTCAAGTCCTCCGCAAGGGCAGCAAGCATTTAACCACTGANCCACCTTTCCAGGCCCATTACTTTAAAAAAAAAAAACAGTAATTTTGGAATTTTTTTGAAGCTATTAAAGTACTCTGGATTAGACGTCAGTAAAAAATGTACTACTTTATACATTCACTAACAACTCTGCACAACAGAAAAGATAAATCTCACCATATGTAAATTATATCTTTTAAATGTATCTATTCAAGCATTTAAAAATTTTAACTCTTTGAAAATATCTACACAAATACCAACATGGTGCCAGATTAATGTGCCTATACAAATTTTAAAATAAGCTGTCTCTTTGCACCTNTAACATATTTCCTGAATGTTTTATGTTATTAACAAAACTTGGGGTTTGAACTGGCCTTCATCCAAGGATATTCAGAAATTCATTCTTTACATGTGGCTATCAGTTCTTCTAGAACAATCTGTTCAGAGGGTGTTATTTCCCTCGCTGAAAGGCCTTGGCACCCTTGTTAAAATTTTTGTCTATAGACATGAGTTTATCTCTGGATTCTCCACTCTACCCCCTGGTCTGTGTCTGTGGCTAAGCCTAATGAGGACATCATGTTCGGATTCAAGTAAGTTCTGAAGTGAGGAAGTGTTGGTCCTGCATTGCTCTTTAGTTTGTTTTTTTTTTGTTTTGGTTTGGTTTTTTGCTATTTGGGGTCTCTCACATTTCCATTTGTCTTTTCAGTTTAGCTGGTCAAATTTCTATAGTGAGGTCACCTAGAGGTCTGAGAAGGATTATATGCAGAAGTTGTAGAAGGCCCCACCAGCACCTTAACAATACTGTCTTTCCATCCCTAAGCATTAGAGATCTTTCTGGGTCTCCTGCACTTTCATTTTCCTCATTACATAGTACAGGCTGGCCCAGAACTCACTCCATATTCCAGGTCTCCCTCATGAATTGCATGTTCAGGCTGCTGGTTTCAGGTGCACATAATCACAGTTGATCTTGTGGGCTAATCTTGCACACTGTGACCTTGTTGACCTCTATCATTAGTTCTAACTCCTCATCAGTTTCCTTACTATTCTGACACAGATGCTCATTGAATTGCAGCAAGTTCTACTTCTTCCTTTGCAGTGTGTGGGTATCTTTGTGGTTGTTTTTAACTTGTCTAACTTACCTGGGTAGAATCTCTAATACATGACTGAACAGAATCAACACGAGCAGATCTCTTTATCCTGTTCCTGCTCTAATGGGGAAAACATCCAGTCCTCCATCACTAAATTCAACAGCAGCCAGGTGGGTGGGTGGGGGGTTTGTTATCCNTCAGACTGAGAAAGTTCTCCTCGATTTCTAGTTTTCTGGTGTGTGGTTTGNATGAGAATAGCTGCTATAGGCTCTCATTTTTATCCCTGTACTGCAAATACTTCCTGGCTATATAATCCTTCTTAAAAGAAACAAACTTTTGTTCAGGTATCTGGGCCAGTCTTATGTTTCAGAGAAGGGCAGCTGCAGCCTCAGCCCTGACTGACCCAAGGTAATCACAATGGTCTCAGCTCTGCTGCTCCCAAAGACTGGCTTAGAANGAGCCTATGACAACCAGGAAGTTTGTGACAGGACCTCCTGAACAGGCTTCTCTACAGAGAGGAAGGCGGGGGAACTCTTCCTTCTTCCAGAAGCTGTCATGTTTGTGTAGTAGAGTTAGTTTTCTGCTATTTGCAACTAACACTGTTCTTGCTGATATAGCTGTGGTATGCTACAACTTGCTCACAGCAGCTCAGGACAAGCAGCTCCGAAGCTCTCTTCCCAACTCCCTTCAGTAACATTACAATGCTACCTTAAACCAGCTACAGCAAGAGTATATGCCTTATAGAAACTGGCAAGAAGCACAAATAAAGGCTACTTTCTTTCAGAAATACAGTTGTCAAACACTTCTATTTCAGATTTCTATTTTCTTTTTTTTTAATATTTTTTTTTGTTTTCGTTTTACATACCAACCACAGTTCCCCCTACCTCCCCTTCTCCCGCTGCCCCCAACCCCCATCCACTCCTCATAGAGGGTAAGGTCTCCCTTGGGGAGTCAACATAGGCTGGCATACCAAGTTGGGGCAGGAACANGCTCTCCCCTGCCCCCCCAATCAAGGCTGAGTAAGGCATCCTACCAAAGGGAATGGGCTCTAATAAGCCAGNTCATGTGCTCAGGATAAGTCCTGGTCCCTGCCAGGGGCCCCACAAACAGATCAAGCCACACAACTGTCACCCACATTTGAAGGGCCTAGTTCAGTCCCATGCAGGCTCCCCAGCTGTCAGTCCAGTCCGTGAGCTCCCACTAGCTCAGGTCAGCTGTCTCTGTGGTTTTCCCCATCATGATCTTGGACCCCGCCCCCTTTGCTCCTATAATCCCTCCTCCCTCTCTTCAGCTGATCATGCAGGGATCACCCCAGGAAGGGGAAATAGTTAAGATCTCCTAGGTAAACTAGGGAGTGGGTAGAGGGGAGGGGATGAGGGATAGGAATGTGAAGGACTGAGAAGGCCGAGTTAGGGGAGGGACAGAGAGGGAGAGCAATGAAAGAGGTATCTTGACAGAGGGAGCCATTATGGAACTGTTAGGGAGAAACTTGCTGCTAGGGAAATCCCCAGGAACCCACAAACAAAGACGACCCAACTAAGACTCCTAGCAATGGTGGAGAGGATGCCTGAACTGGCCCTTCTCCTGTAATCAGATTGGCAACTACCCTAATTGTCATCATAGAACCTACATCCAGTGACTGATGGAAGCAGATACAGAGACCCACAGCCAAGCATTTGATCGAGCTCCTGGATTTCTATTTTCTTTGAACACACATTTTAATTTCTAATACATTACTTATAAATTAAAATTTTACCAATAAAATACATCATGGAATTGGGTTACTGATGACTTTAGGGAAAAGAGTATTTACTGTTCATTGTTCATGGTATTTTATAATATGGAAAATTGCTGTGCCATAATTTAAATAAAAACGTTGACCATAAAACATGCAGGAGACTATATGTTGACGGACATAGGGTTACTGATACGAACACCAATATGTTCACAATGTTACCTCATAAGAGTGCAAATAATTCTTATATTTTTTTAATCTGTCCTTTCCCTTAAATTTTCATTATGACATTAATGGTGATAGAAAACCACAGCTTTTTAAAATAATAAAAAATTTAGCATCTTTTGTCCTTCATATGTTTCTATCATGACACAATCACAACCAAAAGATGTTTGGCAAAAATACTGAAGGGCTTAGTCCCTTTTGTCCCTAAGATCTTCTCTCTAATCACTTGGTGCTACAAGCCAGACTCCCTTAAAGCATTTAGTGCGCAATAGTCCTTGATAATTTTCTCAATTGTCACTCTATAAATAGCTCGGAGCTCTGCAGCATCACACNCATGAGCTCCTCATAAAAAACAGCACACTCTGCAAGATGTGAAATTACATCTGTATCTTGTTTTCCTGAAGGGTCAGGAGTAGACACTATGCTGTCAGTAAATTAGTGTGTCTATTATAGTGATACGAAGATGAGATTTATGAACTTGCAGGACAATGATGTAATGATGGCAGGGCATAACATGTGCATACATTATACAGCCAACAGGTTTTCCCATGTAAAAATATTTTCAGAAAAAACATTAAAGAAACTAAAAATTGCTGAGCCAGGGAACTGGTTAAAAAAAAAAAGTCACCTTGAAAATTAGGTTTTCCTTTTTAATATCATTTTTTAACGTGTGTGTGTCTGTGTGTGCATATGTGTGTGTCTGTGTATGTGTGTGTGTTTGTGTGTATGTGTGTATGTGTGTGTGTATGTGTGTATGTATGTGTGTGTATGTGTGTGTGTATGTGTGTGT
>LZPO01087460.1:5218-18791 GCA_001675575.1 Neotoma lepida | reverse complement strand
TAGTCACCAATCCGATTACAGGGGATGGCCAATTCAGGCTATGCATTCACTGCTGCCAGGATTCTTAACTGGGCCATCCTTGAAGATTCGTGGAAGTTTCTCTTGCATCAGGTTTCTACCCTACTCCATAAAGCCCCCCTTTCCAGTCAATTTTCTCAGCACTCTNCCCCTCCACCCACCTTCAATGTGGATCCCTCAAATTCCCATGTCCACCAGCCCCTAGTCCACCCAGGAGATCTCCTCTATTTCCCCTTCCCAGGGAGATCGATGCATCCTTCCTTGGGCCCTCCTTGTTACTTAGCCTCTCTGGGTCTGTGGATTGTAGCCTGGTTATCCTTTACTTTATAATTAATATCCCCTCATGACTGAGTACATACCATGTTTTTATTTCTGGGTCTGGGTTACCTCACTCAGGACAATCTTTTCTAGTTNCATCCATTTGCCTTCAAATTTCCTGATATCATTGTTTATAACAGCTGAGTAATATTCCATTTTGTAAATGTACCACATTTTCTTTATTCATTCTTCAGTTATAGGGCATCTAGATTGTTTCCAGGTTCTGATTATTACAAATAAAGCTGCAATGAACATAGTTGAGCAAGCTTCCTTGTGGTATGATTAATCATCCTTTGGGTATATGCCCAAGAGTGGTATCTCTGGATCTTGAGGTAGATTGATTCCCAATTTTCTGAGAAACCACCATATTGATTTTCAAAGTGACTGTACAAGTTTGCACTCCCACCAGCAATGGAAGAGTGTACCCTTTGCTCCACATCCTCACCAGAATAAGCTGNCATTTGTGTTTTTGATCTTAGCCATTCTGACAGGTGTAAGATGGAATCTCAGAGTCATTTGCATTTGCATTTCCCTGATGGCTAAGGATGATGAACATTTCTTTAGGTGTTTCTCTGCNATTTGAGATTTTTCTGTTGCAAATTCTCTGTTTAGGTCTATACCCCATTTTTAAACTGGATTATTTGGTTTTTTGATGTCTAGTTTCTTGAGTTCTTTATATATTTCAGGGATCAGCTCTCTATCGGATGTGGGGTTGTGGAAGATCTTTTCCTATTCTGTAGGCTGCTGTTTTGTCCTATTGACAGTGTCCTTTGCCTTACAGCTTTTCAGTTTCATGAGGTCCCATTTATTAATTGTCCATCTCAGTGCCTGTGTTATCAGTGTTCTGTTCAGGAAGTTGTCTTCTGTGCCAATGTATTCAAGCCTATTGCCCACTTTCTCTTCTATCAGGTTCAGTGTAACTGGATTTATGTTGAGGTCTTCGATCCACTTGGACTTGAGTTTTGTGCAGGGCGATAGACATGGATCCATTTTCATTTTTCTGCTGCCATCCACTTACCCAGCACATTTGTTGAAGATGCTTTCTTTTCTCCGTTGTATAGTTTTTGGCTTCTTTGCCAAAATCAAGTGTCCATAGGTGTGTGGATTTATGTCTAGGTCTTCAGTTCGATTCCATCGATCAATGTGTCTGTTGTTACGCCAATACCATGCTATTTTTATTACTATAGCTTTGTAGTAGAGCTTGAGATCAGAGATGGTGATACCTACAGAAGTTCATTTATTGTATAGGATTGTTTTAGCTATCCTGGGTTTTTGTTTTTCCATATGAAGTTGAATATTGTTCTTTCAAGGTCTGTGAAGAATTTTGTTGGAATTTTGATGGGGATTGCATTGAAATCTGTATATTGCTCTTGGCAAGATTGGCATTTTTACTNTGTTAATCCTATTNATCTATGANCATGGGAGATCTTTCCAACTTCTGATATCATCTCCANTTTTTTTCTTCAAAGACTTGAAGTTTTTGTCATACAAGGCTTTCACTTGCTTGGTTAGAGTTACTCCAAGATATTTTATGTTGTTTGTGGCTATTGAGGAGGGTGTTGTTTCCTTGGTTTCTTTCTCAGTCCTTTTATATTATGTATATGAGAGGGCTACTGATTCTTTTTTTAGTTAATCTTGTATCCTGTCATTTTGCTAAAGGCATTTATCATCTGTAGGCATTCCCTGATAGAATTTTTGGGGATTGCTTATGTATACTATCATGTCAGAGTTAGAGTCTTACTATTATATCCTTGACTGTCCTGGAACTCACTATGTGGACCAGGCTGGCTTCAGACTCACAGAGCTCCCCCTACCTCTGCCTCCTGAGTACTGGGATTAAAGGTGTGTGCCTTTACCATACCTGGCTCTCAAAGACTTTTTAAAGTTTTAAAACTTTTTTCTANTTGTTAAATATAACTTGCAGGTCTGACCTCAGGTTTTCCACCTAAATTTACATGAGATACCTGATAAGGCATGTTTTTAGCCCTCACTGTTGCAATAGTTCAGTTGGTGTTTGATGCTTTCTGTTTCCCTTTTGGGGTCTCTTCCTTCAGACCCCACCAGCCCTGCCTACTGCATACTGTGACAGCNGATCTGAGCCTACACTGTGGACAATGGCCAACTGGCTTGTTGATCACTCTTGCTGACTGTCAGAGCCTTTCCTCATTTCTGTAGCTTTGTTCCCACTTATTACACCTCAGGTAAGTTCCCTTAAATAGCCCAAGGCCATTTTATTGAGGATTTCTGAAGATTCAGGGGAAGATAGCTCCAGTCGTAAAATTTATTTGCTGTTAGTGGAAAGTGAAGGTTGCTTCTAGAGAGGGGGGCAAAATTCTTTTAGATCACTCTCCAAGCCTTGCCACGTGCTGCTCACACCAAAGGCTTTGTGTAAGTGGCACCAGATGAGATGGATGAGGTTTTTCAAGCTGATAATGCAGAATTTTGAGCTCCCTCTTCCCGCTGATTCATCAGAGGCCTCAAGGAAGTCTGAAACATTGTGTCCCCATGTAGGAAGTATTTATAAAATTCACTAAAGAAGGATTTTAGCTACTGTTGGCCAGCAGGGCTCTCTGGCCCTCATTGACGTCTTTTCTGCATCATTTGACCTTGTACTTGGGGGTGCTGGAGAAGATGTGGGTATTTAAAGATCTTGATAAGTGGAAATTAAGTTGGCAGGTTATTTAGTCCAGACTTCATGGAATGTATAGTCACCCTTTGGAATCTGTGAGCCATGTCAATCCAGGAACTCTGATGCCTAGGATCCTTATACAAAATGATGCAATATCTATACATGATTTATAAATATCCTCCTATGTGCTTTAAATCTCTAGNTAATACAGTGCCAGTGCTGTATTATATTTTTGTTATATTGTGTTGTTGGAGGACTAATGACAGGAAAAGTCTATAGACAAAATTGTGTATGTCCAACATGACAGGAAAAGTCTATAGACAAAATTGTGTATGTCCAACATGTATATATTTGAAAATTCTTTCCACCTTTGGTTTGTTGGAACCAAAGATGTGGATCTTGAAGTANGGAGGACCAACTGTATTTATGTGGTTTATAGTCATTTCTGTGATTAGTTTAACCATAGTTAGACTTTTTTTGGTGAATGAATAACTTCCAAGATAACTCTGCCACCCACTGTGGCTGAGCCACCTAGGGCAGTGGTACAAAGACTCAAAGCCAATATTCAGACATTGTGATTCTGTNCTATTCTACCTCTTACAAGGACAGTGTAAGTGAGGAGGCAGGGAAGTGTCTGAAGCTTGTTCTGTGGGAGAGTCCCCGATTTGCCAGAGGCAGGCATCTGTGAGCAGAGGATTCAATTACATTGACCTGGGTATGACTGTACCTTTCTGCTCCAAATACAGAATTATGCAACATCCGCTATCGTCAACACACCCATACACAGGGTTTTTAAACTTTTGTGATGGGCATTGTATGAAAGAGTTAGTTGTTCAGAACCTTTTGATAGNTAGGAAAAAAACCTGTAACAGTATCCAAAGCAGCAGATAAACTTGCGCATGATATGGTCCATGTGTCCCAAACATTAATAACTTCCGATCAACAATAATGCAACAAAGACCAGAGTGTTTTTCCAGTCTCATTATTTAAGATAATATCACAAAACAGCTGTTGTAAAGAGGCCACCAAAGAGCATTGNAGCAAAAATAATAGAAGAAAAATATCATAAGGGCTTATTAGGCTGTTAATAACAACACTAGGTATGTTTCCCAGTTTATAATCTTTGTGGAATTTGTTAGCACTTACTTTTCTCCTAGATTATTAGGATTTCCATAATCACTCTAATTTTTAAAGCATGAGAGAGAGAGAGAGAGAGAGAGAGAGAGAGAGAGAGAGAGAGAGAGAATATATGCACATATACAGAAGTGTGTGCATGTGTGCAGGCCAGAGGAAGATGTCAGGCATCCTGCTCTATCCTTTTTTTTGCCTACTCCTTTTGACACAGGTCTCTCACAGGCTGGCAATAAATAGACTAGCAGTCAGCCAGCCCTGGTGATCCTACCATCTCTGCACCCACCATGCCCTCCACTGGGCTCCCAAGTGCGCTGTGCTACACCTAGATTTTTACGTGGCTGCTGAGGATTTAAATTCAGGTCATAGTGGTATTGCAGCAAGCATTCTTACCCACAGGCCATCTACCCTGTCTGCAATCTATAATTCTTCTATAATTATGCATTTGTGATTTTTGTGTCCTTTTCTTGAAATAACTTCCCAAATCCAAATTGTGTACCCTTCTCTCCAAAGCCTGAATTTACCCCTGACTGAGGTGAGGATAAGCACAGTTAAAGCAACCCCAGGCTTCTGCTGCAGTGAATCAATCAGTAGGAACCGAGGTCAGTAAGAGAAGGTCAAANTAGTCACAGTACTCTAAGCCNGGCAAGAAGCCAAATGTGTGGTTAAAATGATAACCATAGGGCTGGAGAGATGGCTCGGTTGCTCTTCCAGTGGACAGTATCTTGATTCTCAGCACCCACATGGCAGTAACTCTAGTAACTCTAGTTCCAGGGCACTGACTTCTCTTNTTACCTCTGCAGGCAGTTCATGCATTCAGTACACAGACATACATTCAGACAAACGATCTTACACATAAAATAAAAATGAACAAATAAAATAGTCATAACATTTCTGATGGTGGATATTGTTGGCGTAGACCTAACACAGTGGAATTCCTTTCTAGGGGAAAGTAAGTGAGCTAGTTGTAGGTTTTCATTTTTCCTGTCTCTTTGGCTCTATCCACCCCCCCATTCTGAAATACCTTATTAATTGCTTAGCAGTGGAGGAATACTAAAGCTGAGCACGTTTTCTAAAGCTGAGGTAGCCTTCGATTTTTATATTAATGTGTGTTTTTGTTTTTTGTTTGTTTGCTTTTTGAGACAAGGAAATTTGGAAAACAATAATCTTGGCTGTTCTGGAACTTCACGAAGATCAAGCTTGCCTTGAATCTGCTGCAGTCCTCCTGTTTCTGCCTCCCAAGCTCTAAAACGTGCTNCCACACCCAGCTAATTACTCTCCTCCTTCATTTTAAGTTAGATTCTCCCATGTGTACTAGAGGAATGTTTTCTATGAGATCCTATAGCATACATAGTAAGATCCATTTTGCTGCTGCATTGTCTCCCTGACTTACCCAAGCTCTGGCTATAGGAACAATTTTTCATCCCAANTGTACTTATAAGTTACGGTCTTTAGGGACTGTGGTTAGCGATGGGGACTTATCAGGTATATACACATCACTCTGCAGTGTCCTAGAACCAGTTTCCTTGGGTGTGGGGGGTGCTCTATAAATTTTTGTTATAATAATCAGTTAATCCCTACTCTTCGTTCCAAAGGGCTGAAGCTTGGGGCAAACTGGGCAAGCAAAGGCACAATGCTGGTTGCAGAGTCTTGTCTCTGGAATTTGCATTCCTTGTTATCGTCTTGAGATCAGGGACTCTCCCTTCCTTCTACCCCAAATACCTAGCCAAGGCCTCACAAAGTCCGCCTCACTATGTTTCCTTTTGACTGCCTTTCATAATGTACCATCATGGGCTGTAGGAAGAGCACAGAGAAACCCCGTTTCCTAAGTGTGTGAAGCTTTTCATCCCTGAGTTCGACTCTTTTCCTTGGGTATTTATGATCAAAGTTGCTTTCTTCAACATAACTTTGCAGGTAGTCTATAGCTGATCAGTTATAATAACTAAACTTCTCTGCCTATTGTTCCCCATGTCTTTACCTGTGTTCTGCTGTAAAAACAAAAACTACTAGACATGGTTCTTACAGAACTGCTTTATGGAAAATGGTAGGGTCTGTCCCCTTTGCTACACATCCTAATGTCATGGAGGCATATGCAAATATTTTGTACATGCATGTGTGAAAATATATAGAAGCAGATACTGGAGAAATGGCTCAGTGGACAAGAGTGCACACTGCTCAAGCAGGAGGAACTGAGTTGGGATTCCCAGAGCCCCTGGAAGACAGCCACTGTCAAGTCTGTCACCCCAGTGTGGTGCAGTGCAGAGAAAGGAGGATCGCTGGGGCTTGTGGGCCAGCAAGTCTAGCCAACATGCTGAGCCTTAGATTCAGTGAAAGATCCTGCCTCAAGTGAATAGGGTGGAGAATGACAGAGCAGGGCACTCAAAGCCCTTTGCTGTCTTCTGCATGTGCATGAAGGACTGTATGCAGTACTCCCTGCCCCCTTCTGCTCTATGCACATATACCACACACACACACACACACACACACACACACACACACATATGCATGCATGCACGCACGCACACATGCACACACAGGATACAGAAGCAGGATTAGCTTTCACTTTTAAAAAATTGTAAGTTTTATCTATTGTAGGCCTATATTTAATCCATGTGGATGTTGTCTTTAATTATTTGATTTTACATAAATCTATGGTGCTCTTTGTATTAGAAGAATGCCTCAACAGGGGGTTTCTGAATGATTTTTCCATAGACTGTCATACCAGATCAAAAAATTCTGCTCCAGAAGTATGCTAGCAAGTCCACCAAATGGCAAAGCGTGGTCCTTATCAGATCACAAGTCTTTCCTGCTTACTAAACGGTGTTCAAGGATTGTAGGGAGGATATGACCCATTTAACTCCAAGCCCATTTTAATCGCAAAGACGAATCTTTCTTCCAGGCAACCAATCCAGAATCTGAGATCTGAGAACAACACAATCTTTGTGCAAACACCTCAGTGTATCATTAGCCATAGTGTAAAGCTCAGCACAGAACACTTACATTTTATCTGGAAAATCTGATCTTGCTAGTATTTTCTTGTTGGTTTTAATCTTTTATTTATTTATTTATTCATTTCTTTTTGAGGCAGGGCCTCCTGTAGTCCAGATTGGCCTTGAACTCATTATGTAGCCAAAGATGATCTTGAACTCCATATCCTTCTGCCTCCAGAAGCCTGAGTGCTGAAGCTACAGGCATGCACAACCACACCTGGCTTATGTGATGCTGAGGATGGAACCCAAGACTTCATGCATTCTAGGCAACTGACCTTGCTGGTATTTTAAATATATTTATATGTATACATGCATGTATAATATAAATGTATTGATATCACTATATGTACATATATGCATACATGTTTATGCATGTGTTTATCTACCCAAATTCATTTTTTTACTGTTGATCTGTCACCGTTTATTATTTCAGCTCTGTAACTGAGGAGGAGCCTGAACTGCTGNCTCATCTTCCCTTTGTATCTGTGTAAGGAGCACTGCACGCCTATAAAAGATTTTAAAATACAAAATGTACAAGAAAACACAATTCCAAGTGCTGTAAACATAACTGAGAACCAATTTCTTCTCTTAAACATCCGTTCTATAAAANGTATGGTTTCAGCTTGAGCCCATCTGAGCCTTAAAGATGACCATGTGTTCTACATATTAAAAACTGGGCCTCTTGGCTAGGTCCAGCAGAGGTCTGGTGATACTGGCTGGTCCTGGGTGGTGGTGGTGGGTTGTACTCAGGGCAGCAGCACCACATATGAACCTAAACATCTCCTTTTAATGTTTTCAGCCATGTTTCTCGCATCTCTAGTAAACAGAAGGCTGCTCCTTCATTCCTCAACCCAAGGTCTAGTACAGGTGAGAGGAAAGGGTGTGTGCTAGCAAATGCCCCNTTGCTCAGTGCTGCTACTAGAAATCAATTTACATAGTCCAATGGATGTGTGCTTTACCATCACTATTTTGCACAAAAATTTAAGTCTTTATCTACAAAACCAAGCTTATGCAAAGCTAATATAAAACCGTTACGTAGAATACAAAGCTCTATTTTAAAATCTAACCTGTTTTAAATAGGAAAGCATTTCTAATGCTACAGGCATCAAGGTATTTAGAAGGCATCAAAATTTGGTGCATAGCAACTCTGGATCATAGAGGCTTTATTCTTGAAGGCAGCAAAGCAGCACCCCAAGGAAAGAGGGTGGAAGCAAATTTGGCCAAATCTCAGCAAGTTCACCTGAGAGGCCAATGCCCTGTACATGAAGCTGTGGGCTACNAACCAGGGGCCCTAAAGCAAATCTCACTATCCACACTCACTGATAAAAAACTCACTTTCAGAGAAATCTGAAAAACATGCAGCTCCAAGAGTGGCCGATCAATTTGCTAACAGACTGTTTTCTAACTAGTAGGAGGGGAGAAATGAAAGCATCATGTTAAAACAAACACATATTTCCCTCATCCTGAATCAGTATCTCCTACCCTGCTCACTAGAGGTGGTGGGCAACAGCCTAGACCCTGCTCAGGCCTGATGTAGCCTTAGTAAAGAAAGCCCTACCATCAAGGGTCACAATCCCCTAAAGTAACAGCGTTAAGTCTTTAGCCAGTGCAGTACAGTGTCTCACTTGTAGGCACTCGATTTGCTTCCTGAATAAATGAAAGTACATTATTTCATTTGAAAACACTGTTAAATTCAGGGACTTTAGAAGGGAAGGGGTAAAGGCGGGGTTTGGGAACAGTACCCAACTAGGGCACCTCCTTTGGTAGACAGCAGGCTGGAGTTTCTGCTGGCCCCTGCCTTGGACATAAGCCTCACCAGCAGCAGCACCAGGGTGTCTTTGGTGTGGAAGGACAGGTCTATGACACCACCTCATTTCTGAATGTGCCTCAAAGCCTTTTAGAGAAAAGGCTGGTTTTTACGTCATACAGTCAGGATACCATGGGACAGAAGCATTGCAGGCTGTAAACAGTAGGAGATAAGCCTTCCACGCTATTGTGAATCTTAACGCCTTCTCATCTGGAGTCCTGCATTTTCTCTGCCTCTCCTAGTACACAGCTCATTCATACTTAGCTCCCGACACTTCTGGCCTGACTTTAAGAGTTAAAACTGCAAAGCCTAAACTATCAGGAGACTGGCTTCAAAGACTACAGACTCAAGGCAGATGTTCCCACTTGAAAAGTTAGGTAGAAAATAACTACCCAAGCTAAAACTCTACCTTTAAAATTCACCTTACAAATGACCATTTTACCCAAGGTCCTGAGGGAAGAAAACAACTTGAATGTGGAGCTAGTGGAGAGGCTGCTTGATGACTAGCTAAAGTTACAAAAAAGACTATGTCTGGAATGTATTCATATTCCAACACTTCAATGATGGAATGGTCTCTTCTCAATTTACCTAACATTGTACTTTTTATAAAGAGTATGAGTTACATTTGGCTTTATTTCCTATGAATCTATGAAAGGCTTCAGGATGCATGCTAAGTTTCTGAGGTGTAAGTGTGGACTAAGTATAATTTTTTTTGTCTGCCTCTGGAAGGTTTTATCAAAATTTCTTATTTTAAAAATATCATGGAGACTAAAGGGCTCTTCAAATGACCAGAAAGCAGTACAAATTACTAATCCTAGCTATGCAACCAGGTCACCTGCAAGAGCAGCACCTCTGAAATAGAGCCTGCTGCATTCACACTCAAAGCACCCATCATATAAAAGTATCCTATTTAAATATTAAAAAAAAGCAAAGCTCATTTTCCCACAGCTTAAACAGCCTATGCTGTTCCTGGTTTTTACAAAATCTGCCCAAGGCTTGAGGTGGAGGAATGCTGCTTTTCCCGCAGTGAGTCCAACTCCTGGAACAGGTTCTGAAGTCTGGTTGGAAACCCATGGTCCATGAGAGAGGCAGGTAGTGGGCACAAAGCTGCAGTGAACCCTGTTAGAGCCCATCGGATCTTCCTAAATCTGGGGACTTGGAACGTGGGAGAGGAGCGTCTCTGCTCACCTCTGGGCCTGGGGAAACAGAAATCTGGGACATGTCTCTCCCAATTATCTCGTTCACATCATCTAAAGTGATATCTTGCAGACCAATGGTTGCAAAGTTAGGNTCCTGAACTTCAGGTTCAGGTTTAATGCTCACAGCTGCCCCACCAGCTGAAAATGACGCTGGATCACACAAGCTGTGACATACTAAGGATGAAAGTGCAGAAAGACCTACTTGGCCTGTACTTTGTGCTTGAGTTGAGTGCTGTCCAGAATGCATTCTGGTAGCTGGAGATGGTGCTGAGGCAGTTCCTGAGCTAGGAGATTGATAAGGCATAGACTGCAGTTGAGGGGATGATGGCCCAGAAAGNGGTGAACTAGCCAGGGNNTGAGAGGNTGCTGGGGAAGNNGCTGNAGCAGATCCTGGATGTGAAGGACAGTATGTAATAGGTTGTAAATGAGAAGAAGGCTGACCTGTGACCTGATCTGCCACTGGAGAAGAAAGAGATCTCTGTCCTCTGTTTGAACAATGGTATCCCATTGACTGCAGATGAGGTGGGGTTTGCACAGAATGAGGTGAATGTGCTAAGAGATGTCCTGTTGCATCTGAATTTGAAGAATGAAATGGTATTGGTGACGGTGGTTGACAGCCAAGGTTTACTAAACTAGAAAGAGCTGCATCCTGCTGAAACAAAACAGGATCAAATTCTTGACTAGGGGCAGGATTCATAGGAAGACAAGTTGGTCCATTACACATATCAGTTTGTATAGACCGATAGGAAGACCCCGTAGGAGATGTTGATGTAACTTGAAAAGGCTGGTGCATGACTGAAGATGGTATTATGTGCTGTTCTTTACCGGGACCCTCCTCCCTACACTATAACTGTGGCAAATGGGATGAGGTTATCATAGATGCATATGCTGGCTGGATTGGACAAATCAAGCTTCTCGATGCTGACAGCACACTGTCATGTGGGTGCCCTGTGTCTGAGGAAAGCNTCTGGGTCTGGGCAGAATGAGGCACAGGTAAGGATGGAACTGAAGACAAATCAGTATCTTCTCTTTGTTCTTGCTTCATCAAAACTGGTGTGTAAGTAAAACGTTGAGACTGGCTCTTGCCGTTGCAAAGATAACAGTGCACCTGCACTGCAGCGGTAACTACTGGGTTATGATAGGGAGGAACTTCAAGGACAATGTGAGCCCCTTGACATTTTTCCCTGATTATTTTTCCTTCAGCCTCCCAATGAGGTCTTCCATCTTGTCATTTTTCAAGAAAAATGATTTTGGATTCTGGAAGAAAATTAGATCCAGTCACAACCATTTCATGGCCTCCATTGACAGAGCAACTGTTGATATTGTACTTCTCAATATGAGGGAGCTCTTGGACAGATCGCTGAGAGCCCTCTAAAGGAATAGATGCTATCAGCAGAGAAAGGACTTTTCCACTGGGCTGTGGGATGTGCACACGAAACACAAGTCGCACTCTAGTATTCTTTCTGCCAATATCAGTTTCTCCTTTTCAAAGTTCTATATCTGAATTTCGGAGCTTCAAAATACCTGCACAGTCAATACTGGCAGACATATTATTTTCAGGTAGAAGTGGAATTTCCAGAACTTTTGTGCTGGCAATTATTATCTCTTGACTTGCAGTAGCAACTGTCTTTCCAGTANTACGATGCACCTGGTAAAATGCATGAGGTCGTAAATATCGATCATCGGCTGTTCCAATAAACATCTGTAGATTTANTGGCTTTTCACTATAGCCCAGGAGCTTCACAACAGGATGGCCACCAGTAGAAGCTTTCACTGCCCCTCGGCTACCTTCAGTTTCATAATGGGCTCGATGATGAGTTTTAGGTTGCGCCTCTATTTTCAATTCACATTGTCCAAAGTGAGTTGGTAAAGGCCAGTCTAATGGAGGTAATGAAGATGTGCTGCAGGCCGCGAGACCTGGGACACCGGCGCTGGCGCCTCGTCCTCGCCAAAGATGAGTTTGAAGTCGAGCTCGTCGTGGGCGCCACAGTTTGCAGTAGTCATCGGCGTGGCCCCGGGTCGAGCTCGTCGTGGGCGCCACAGTTTGCAGTAGTCATCAGTGTGGCCCCGGGTGCTGCGGCTCCTCCTCAGGCGGCCGCGGCGGATCCTCAGCGCCGCTGGGCCGCGCCGGACAGGAGGTCGCCGCTCCACTGCAAACTTTCCGGGCGGGGCCTGCGAAGCAAAGCGTTCGGTTCCGACCTAGAAAGCTGGCCAGGCGCCCCGCCGCACCAGGAGCCGCCACCGCTGCCAGTCGAGGGTGCCTAACAGCCACGGTCGCCTCAACCAAACTCCCCTCCCCCAGAGTCGCCGCCACTGCCGCCACTGCCGCCACCGCCGCCGGCGCGCTCCCGCGCCCTCTACCTAAAGTCTTTAACCCAAACCTCTAGAGGGTTAACAGAGGAACTGACAATCAGAAGACATGGTGATTCTCGTATTGTTTTTTAATAGTTGTTCCACATTTTATTAAAGTAATGCATATAGAGTACACCCTTTCAATAAGTGACCATATCAGGCAAAAGCACCGTCCCTGCTTCCATCTCTAATGCTGAACCTTCGAATAACCCAGAGGTAGGTAGGCGTCCTTCTACAGATTTAAAGCGGCATGTTTCTCTAGATTTGGTTGGGACTTCCTGAGACATAAGACGAGACTCCAGGCTTCAGTTTCCCAAATGAAAACAACCCAACTCTAGAGTGAAAATTCCANTTTACACCTACTAAAGCCACTAAAATAAAACTTCTAGACATTAACAAGTGGTGGTGAAGATAGACCCGGAGCTCCCCTGTATTGCTATCAGGAATCTAAAATGGTGTAGCTATCATTTACCAAATGGTTTGGCAGTTTGTCCAAACATCAAATACGGAGTTATCATATTTGTAAGCAGCTCCATCGCTAGTGAGGGAAACAGAAAGCAAGGCCCGCCTGAAGCCCATGTACACATCAGCATTCTTCATTATTGCCCAGAAGTGGGAATGACCCAGATACCTAGAACTTTTAACAGGTAAGTTGTGATTTCTCTATAGCACCGAGTACTGTGTATCAGTGAAAAAGGAGTGATGATATGCAGAACAACAGGAGAGAGTTTTAAAACTATACCGGATAAAATGACCTAGACACAAAGATCCCATGCCCTATGACCCTGAGGATAAGAAACACAAAGAGAAGGAGAACCTGTGGGGACAGAAAGCAGGTTAGTGGCTGCCAGGTGCTAGAGAGGGACTGCTCTTTGCGATGTGAGAAAAGGCCTGGATTCTGGTCATGGTTGCTCAACCCTGTGAATACTCTCAGAGCTATCGGACCACACATGTAAAGTGGATCATTATGTACAATGCATGTCAATAAAGCCATAAAAAGGAAAACAGGAGTTAGAGCGATGGCTCAGTGGGTAAAGCTACTTGCAGCCAAACTTGATGACCCTAGTTTGATCCTNTGACCCACATGGTAGGAGAGAACTGATTCATGCAAGTTTTTCTCTGATGCCCC
>LZPO01087459.1:0-14632 GCA_001675575.1 Neotoma lepida | reverse complement strand
GGTGCCTGCTGTGGCCACAGGGGCTAGGTTGTGAGGGATATATAAGGTTCCCCTGAGCTTCAATAAACAGCATTCTTCCTTGAAGAGTGACCCATGTCTCCTGTGCTTATTTTCAATCTCCAGACCCTTGCCCACCTTGCAGTCCAGTGGTCCAGGTGCCACAGTTGAAGGCCTCCAGCAAAATCGGGAACTAGGGAATCTCCGAGAAACCACCCTCGGAAGGCTGGTCAGCCAGTAAGATTGAATGGGGAGGGTGAATTGAAGATGGGTGCCAGTAATTCAAAGCAGATTTTGGCTGAACAATTAACAGAATTATTAAGGAAACAAGGCACTAATATTAAAAAAAAATTGCACAGAAGCTTATTGAAAAGAAAATTGAGGAGGAGGAAGATAAAGAGTCTGAGGCATTGCATAAATCGAAACTATGCTGACCACCTTTTGCCAAGGCTCCAAGAAAGAAGTACAGGAGGCTTTGGATCCACAGGATCCCCTGGGGTGTACTGGGTATCTAGCTTAGAAAAGTATCCTACACTTACCCTCATTATTAATGGGAAAAAGTTACTGGACTCCCTGATATGGAAGCAGACTCCTCTGCTATTGCTAAAAAACATTGGCCTGCAGCCTGGCCTTTACAGCCAGCCTCTACTATGCTACAGGGTGGTGGAACCACCAATTCTCCTGAATGTAGCTCACAATACCTTGAGTGGAAAGATGAAGAGGGTCATGAGGGAGTTTTCAGACCTTTTGTTTTAGACCATTTTCCCATTAATTTGTGGTACAGGGATATCTTACAAGCTATGGGAGCAGTTTTAACTACTGAACCTTTCCAGGGCATGATGGCAGATCCAGGGTTTGTTCCAGGCAGAGGATTAGGAAAACATCTACAAGGAGATCCTCAACCAGTGGCAGATAAAAATATGATCTGTCAATTGCCAGGACAGCACACTGGTTTGGGAAATTTATCCTAAGGGCCATTGCAGGGCAGCCTAATACAATACCTATTAAGTGGAAAACAAATAAACCTGTTTGCATAGAGCAATGGCCCCTAACTAAAAAGCTGCAGGCTGCCCATACTTTAGTGCGGGAACAGTTGGAGGCTGGACATATAGTTCTGTCCACGTCTCCCTGGAATACACCTATTTTTGTAATAAAAAAAGAAATCTGGGAAATGGAGATTGTTACAAGACTTGAGAGCAATAAATGAATGTATGGAACTTATGGGAGCAATTCAACCTGGATTGCCTCAACCTGTGGGAATCCTTGCAGGGTATCATCTCCTGGTAATTGATCTGAAGGATTGCTTTTTTACTATTCCCCTACATCCTGCTGATTCTGGGAAATTTGCCTTTAGTATTCCCTAAATAAATTTTCAGGAACCATATTGGCACTATCAGTGGGCAGTTTTACCCCACGGTATGGCTAATAGCCCTACAACTTGTCAAATGTATGTTTCAAGAGCCATTGCACTTATAAGGGATAAATATCCACAGTTATATATTATACATTATATGGATGATATTTTGTTAGCAAGAAATAGTCAAGATCTAGTATTACAAGCATTTGCAGATATGCAGGAGTGCCTGGCATTTTTTTGGTTTGAAGATTGCTCCTGAAAAGGTGCAACAACACTATTCTTATCAGTATTTAGGTCATCAATTATTACAAAATGGAGTAAGACCTCAAAAAATTGCCCTAAGATTGGATAAATTGCAAACATTAAATGACTTTCAAAGATTGCTTGGAGATATTAATTGGCTGAGACCAAGCTTAGGAATTTCCACAGGAGAATTAAAACCATTTTTTCATCTGTTACAGGGAGATTCAGATCCAACTTCCCCCAGGGAGTTGACCCCCCAGGCATGACAATCCATAACATCAATTGAGGAAAAGCTTTCCTCAGCCCATGTAAATTATGTTGATTATAGCCAGCCATTGCTTTTGTTAATATTTCCTTCCCAGCATAGTCCCATTGGAGTTTTTTGGCAATGTGGGCCCATTCTTTGGGTCCATGAGCATGTGTCTCCTGCTAAAGCTGTTGNTTCTTATCCTTCTTCTGTTTTGTACATTATACAGAAAGCCTATAAACAGAGCATGCAAATATTTGGCATTTTACCTAATAAAATTATTACTTCTTATACGAAAGAGCAAATAAATTGGTTAAAAAATTTTAAGGATGATTGGACACAGTTTTTGTGTTTTAATGAATCATTATCCATCTGATAAAATTTTGCAGTTGTTTCACAATCATCTATTATATTTCGCTAAGATCGTTTCCTCTCAGCCATTGCCTGAGGCCCTTCATGTTTTTATTGATGGTTCCTCTAAAGGGAAGGCCATGGTGTGCTCACAGCAGGATATTTTGATACATCATGTCCTACTAAATCTGCTCAAGTTGCTGAATTGGTTGCTGTTGCATTAGCCTTAGAGAAATATTATGATGTTCCTTTTAATCTTTTTACTGATAGCATTTATATAAGTAAAATTTTTGCACCTTTAGAGACTGCCGCCCATATTGCTGCCATCTTTAATGTTCAGAAAAAACTTTTGCAAATCCAGTCTTTAATTTGGATAAGGAAATATCCCTTTTATGTATGTCATTTGAGAGCTCATTCTGGTTTGCCCGGACCCCTAAGCCAAAGCAATGCCTTAGCTGATCAACTTACTCGCCAGATATATTGGAATGTTTCTAATCCCTATAAGGCAGCAAGTAAAGCTCATGATAAGTTTCATCTTAATGCAGGATCTTTAAAATTTCATTATAAAATAACCAGAGATCAACCAGCAGATACAGTTTTAAAATGCCATTTATGTGTGGAATTGTTGCCAGTACTTCATGTAGGGGTTAATCCTCGGGGGCTGGTTCCAAACCATGTTTGGCAGATGGATNTTACACATGTCCCCTTTTTTGGACACATGCAGTATGTACATGTTAGTATAGATACTTGTTCTCATTTAATTTTTGCATCTGCCCATACCGGGGAAAAAGTCTGTGATGTTAAAAGTCACTGTTTACAAGCTTTTGCTTATTTGGGCATTCCAAAATGTATAAAAACAGATAAAGTGCCAGCTTATACAAGTTCCGGTTTTGCAAGGTTTTGTGAAGAATATAATATTCCTTATAATCCCCAAGGACAGGCTATTGTGGAAGTGCCTATTGGACTTTGAAATCTTATATTCATAAAATAAAAAAGGGGGAGTATACTACTCTTAGAAACCAGTTATCTTATTTCCTTTATATTTAAAATTTTTTAACTATGGATGCTCATTTGCGGACTGCTGCTGACCATCATTGGTGGCCCATGTCCACAGGTTTCCCCATGGTTAAGTGGAAGAATCTTTCTTTAGGGAAATGAACTAGTCCAGCCAGACCCAGTGCTGATGTGGGGACAAGGGAGTGTCTGTGTTTTTCCTCAGAATGCCGAAAATCCTGTATGGGTGCCTAAACACCTTGTGCATCCTTTGGATTCTTCCAGTAACATATCCATATCTGGTGGTGAGTCAGCATATAAGATGGACCCTGGTGAAGACACCCCCCATCCTAATGCCAGTGAGTCTGAATAGTCCTGTTTTGGCAGTATGCTACTGATGTTTCTAGTTCTCTCCCAAGTAGAGTACCGATTGAGAAGCTGTTGAAAGGATAACAATGTGGCCCTGGTGGTGCAGATGCCAGGTGCCCTTCCACTTCCTGTGAATGTTTCCCATGATGACCAGCTTGTCCTGTTTTGTCCTAAGAGAAACTTTGGCTTTATCATTGCAGTGGTCACTGCCATTGTGGCCGCCACAGTGGGGGCCACAACTGTGGGGATAGCTGTTGATCAAATCATGGCTACAGCACACATGGTTGATACGCTTTCAACCCAAGTGGCAAACTAGAGCAGGTAGATCTGTTATGGGATCATCATGTGATCATCTGTTTACCTAGTTACTCTTCCATTTGTGCTACCCCTGTTAAAATTGCCAATTTGTCTGCTACTAACTGAAGGCCTTCGTGGACCCTGGAATGCACAGTTTTCTAATCTCATTCATCATCTGATAAAAGAAATTTTACAGGTTAAGCAGACAAAAAATTCCACCCACTATAAAAAACTGAGCCGGAACAGGCTCATGGGCCGTTCTAGTGCTTGGAGGAGCAGTGATGTTGATAATGTTCTTTAAGAGGCAGAACTAGTGGCAAGCTCAGGTCAATTTTGCTACACAGCAAATTCTCATTGCTCTCACCCATGAGGAGCCAACCCCTAACATCTGGTTGAACATGTTAAAAATAGGCTAGCGGCCCATGACCAATAAGGCATCATGGAGAGCAACATCAACCTAAGACAGGAACTATGTTTTGGACTGGGACATGGTTCCCATGATGGGTAAGATGTTTGCCTGATGTACTGTGTCATCTCAGACAGGCCTAGTCTTGTGTTTTTTAAGTTAAAGAAAAGGGGGATCTGTTGGGCCTGGCAGTCCTCCCCCACCCTGGGATGAGAAGTGAGAACAGCTTGCAGTTTCTGTATGTGTAGGGAAAATGGGCTGGCTAAAGAAACCCATCCTGGCCCTGAAGCTCTGACCAGGGAAAGAAACACAGCCTGGGTTTGGGACCTGAGCCAGAGAAATAACCACTTCATCCCCAAACCCAGAACTAAGGAAAAATGCCCTGACTCTGAAACTAGTACCAAAATAACACTCTTGGTCCCTAGAATCAGAGTCAGTGAAAGATATGTGCCCTGGCCTTAGAATTAGTGAACAAAAGCCAAAAAAGGCCAGTGAAAGAAACACAGTTTGGCCCTCACATCAGGGCCATCTTTGCTCCTAGCCCACAAAATTGACCAATCCCAGGGCAGGAAAAAAACTAGCCAATCCCTGTTGACTCCACCTCCTGGCCATGTTATATAAAGGGCCCTGCCTGGGCAGTTTTGAGCTGTTGTTTCCACCCTGGTAGAGGCAGCTACTCTCCCGAACTCCTCCTTCCCAAATAAATCTCTTTCTCAAAAGAATTTTGGGTGTGAAGACCTTCATTCACCAGACAGAAGATCTTTGCTGGGACATCCCATAGTGGACTGAGCAAAGAGGAGCTGAACAGAAAATCTTTGCTGAGACGTCCCATAGTGGACTGAGCAAAGAAGAGCTGAGTAACACTTAAGCCTGAGAAGCAGAGCTCTGCTAGGAAGCCCCATGGCTTTCCAGGAGAGAAGCAGGATTGCTATATCCTGTGGGGAGACCATCCCCCATCACACCAGTATAGCCTGACTCTCCCGAACAGTCAGGATACCCTTCCCTGCAGAGATGACCTGGCAGCTCTAGGCCTGACTGTCCTGAACTGTCAGGATGCCCTTCCCTGCTGAAACAGTTCCAGACCTGACTCTCTTGAGCAGTCAGAATAACTTCCCCTCCAGGGCTGGGCTGACTCTCTGTAGTCCCATCCGTTAGAGCTGTTCCAAGCAGCTCAAGGTGTCTGGGACACCTACAGGGCAGAGCTGTTCTACACAGATCGAGATATCCAGGTACCTTGCTCTCCAGGGCTGGACTGACTCTTGGCAGCCTCAGCCATCAAAGCCCACTGAGGTGCAACTTTGTTGCTTACATTTTGGGGCGGAAACCCTTGGGACCAAGCCCACTGAGTTACAACAAAGTACCTACAGTATGAACATTGTATTTTGCTCCCTCCAGCCTTGTTTGGCTATGCAGATGCTGAGAGAAGGAAGTTGAATCTGTTTACAAGGAAGTTAAGGAAATACATTGCATTTTACCACTGCCCTTGGGTGCTTTCCGGTGCCTGCTGTGGCACGAGGGGCTGGGTTGTATATATATATAAGGTTCTCCTGAGCTTCAATAAACAGCATTCTTCCTTGAAGAGCGACCCATGTCTCTTGTGCTTATTTTCAATCTCCAGACCCTTGCCCGCCTTGTGGTCTGGTGGTGCAGGCACTATAAAACTCTCTCTTCCATAACTTGCCCTGGTCATGATGTGTCATCACAGTAATAGTAAAGTAACTAAGGCAGAAGTTGTGGTTCCAGAGGGTTAGAGTCCATGATAATGTAGTCAAGGCATGGCAGCAGGTGCAGGAAGCAGGGAGCTCACATCTTGTACCACAAGCACGAATCAAAGAGAAAAAAAACTAGAAATAGCCATAGTCTCTAAATCTCAAAACTCACCCTCAGTGGCATAGTTATTCCCGCAAGGCTACATCTTCTAAATCTANCCAAATGGCACCACCAACTAGAGACCAAGTATTCAAATGCTCTAGACTATGACNGGCATTTATCACTCAAACTGACACAGGTATTGGCTTAAAAACTTGTAGCTATTGTGACATCCTAGAAATGGCGAAGCATAGCCTATAATCTTACTCTGTTATTCTTTAAATGATCCTTCCTTTAGTTCTCTATGTCAGATTATCTGCTGGAATGCATATTAAAAGCAGAAAGCTGCTGGGGGATATCTTTCTACTACAGAAAGCATTTATAATAATGGAATTTCTACTGTCAACAGGACTAGATTTGATACATGTAATATGAGAATNCTGTCTGTATCCAGCCAAAATCTGCTAATCCATGCCTTTGAGAGTAAGATAATAAACTATACAATTTTAAATTTGCTTTGATAGATAAAACACTTTTGACATGGTGCCTAGAAAGTCAGAGCCTGGGTCTGTGTGCCAGGCAGGATCTTTCAGTCATAAAAACAAAGTTCATGTCAAGCTGTCTTATTCTTGGAATCTAAGGGCACTTAAAATCCAACTATGATGTGTTAGTCAAGAGGGAAACAAAGTATTATTAAGAGTGTTTTCCAAGGTGACCTAATATTTTTGCCATATAACTTTCCCCCCACTTTAGTAGTTTAAGGCCTAGATATATACATGTATCAATAGTTTACTACAATGTTGTTTTATCTCTTTGAAAAATGCTGTATTGCTAGGAAGTACTTGCCCTTGAAGTATATGACATTTGGAAGAGGGAGCATATGAACTGAGGGTTGGCTCTGAGACAAGCACAGTCTAGATACTTTGGAATCCTCTGTGTTTCACCTCCCTGCACAGAAGGTGTCACCTATTTCTTATAAGGAAACCAAGGATAAAGTTTTANGTACATCAACAAGACACTTAGCAGGGTAATGTAAGTATCTTCCCTGATTCTACGAAAATCAATGTTTTTCCAGTGGTGGTTTCTGATGATAGCCTAAGCAGCTTCCAGTGAATTCTTTTCTAATGGGAATGTCAGCATGAAGGACTCTCCCCCTGCAACATTCAGTAGCATGACAATAGATAATTGCAGATGGAGGATTAGAGGACCTGCCTCCAGGTCTGTAAAAATGCTTCCTAACCAGGACCTGGGAAGATTCATTTCCCTCCTAAATTAAGGGTGTCNACCATCCCATGCTGTGATTGCAACTTGGCATCTTATTTTTCTTTGTGTACTTAAATTTACTCAATTAGCTTCAAATGCATAATGCTGTGAAAAATTATGATAGTTATAAAACAAGTGGTTCTCTTTCTTTATTCATTCATTCATTCCTTTTGTTAAAACTAAAGCTATTGAGGCTCCAACTTGAGGAGTGGATATGTTCACTAACTTGATTATTTAAATGTTGCCAATCAGATATTGGAGTTATACAANTAGACAGATGTGTGATGATCAATTGCATCTTCCTCAATATCATGGTTGTTGGCTGACATGACTTAAGCACACCTCTAACTGCTTGTGTCTTGAGGTACCTTCATACTTTTTAGAATTTTTAACCATATCAACTACCAAATTTTCATGCATTTAAATTTCTTGGATTCCTAAGTTGAGGATCATTCCAATTTTTGTGAAGATTAGAGTGATAAGAATTNCAAATGTGTAAAATTTTACAGTTTAATTTAGGACTGATACAGTATACTCTCTCAAGGAATAAAATGATGAGATTTTGGTAATCAATTCTGAATAAAGTTTTCCAAAAGGAAAAAAAACCCTCAAAAGCCAGATAGATATAAGTAGCCAAAGAGAGGTTTAGTCAAGATAAAATGAATAGTTTCATAATTAGAATTTGAGACACCAATTCTGGAAGAGATGGCTGTGTGATGAGCCAGAGCTGAGCATCGAGGGGTAATTCCTGATGAAAGGACAGTCATGTCAGCAGAGATGATAAGATAAGTTATTTGAGGAATATTCAAGGAATATTAAACTCTTCTCAATGGTCATTGATAGAAACATCTTCCACATTTCCTTATCTTCCAAGCCACTGATTTCCTTTTAATCTCATGGTTGCTTAAATTTGCCTCAGTCTCCCATTTGTTCAAAATCAAAACACTTAATAGTGGGCTGATGTTTTTATTTTAAACATTTTTAAAGTATTTTATTTTATTTAATTAATAACCAACAGTTATTAATTTGGTTCTTGTCATCTATCTGTCTTTCCCATACCTGTTTTCTGAGAGTGGAAAGATGTGATCATAGCTGTGCCATGCTCTTCTTTCTCAGTCCATCACCAACTAAGAGGTTGATTTCTGTCATAGTTGCTTATCTTGCTGCTGTGATAAAATACCCTGGGGAAAGCAGCTGAAGGGAGGAAGGGTTTATTTGGGTCAAGTCACTNGTGGTAGGAAGTTCACTTGCACTGGCTGTCAGGAGAAGAGGCTAGTGATTCAAGCTTGCTGCCCAGCTCCCTTTCTCTACTTACATAGTCCAGGATCTGAGCCAGGAAAAGTCCCACCCACAATTGGTAGGTCTTCTAGAAGGAGGGTCATAGGAACTTAAGCCAATCAGGAAGCTATGGATGGGTTCCTTTTAGAGGGAACTTACTCCATTAGTTGTCTCCCTCCCTCAGGATGTTGCAAAAAATTACAAACTGCTAAAGCACAGGGAAGAGAAGAGCCCATCCAAGATAGAATAGCCCTGTTAAGACCAATCAGAGAAAGTGTAAAGAATTCTATGAAGTGGAGGACCCCTAGAACATGAGACCCATGTGGATGCCCCATCTCTAGGGCCTCTCTCATCTCCTGTGTGTCTGCTCTAATAAATTCTTTAGGTTTTCATTGTCTTTCCTTTCTGTGTGGCTGGTGTTTCTCCTTCTAGTGCATGTGACCTTCACATTTTCACCTGTCACCTTCCCTAGCTAACTTTGTACATGCTGCTATTGCTTCTTGTACATTTCAGTCTTCTGCCTTTCCCACACATCCAGTGCTTTGTTGGATTCATGGGTCTGAAATTCTCAGATCCCCTAGATGGCCACTCTTCACCTCCAAAACCTTTAACATTTGCATGTCACTTAACATAATCAAGACAACTTCAAANGTACCTGCTTCGAGGATCATCTCTCAAATTCTAGATTCTATCAAGTTGATGATTAATATTAACTGTAGGGGAAAAGCACCATGGAAAGAACACCGTACTCCTGGCCTGTCTCCTAGCCCTATACTTGAAAATCCCCACACCTGTGACTCAGAATTAATAATAAACAATGTTTTAAAGATGGTGGCCAAACAATACTTCCAGCCATGCTGTACTTTTCCACTAGCTCACTGCCCATGCTCTACTAGCTAACTGTTCATTCTCCTAAAATCCTATAAAAACCCTTCCCTCTGCCCAACCTTTTGCAGTCTCTTTTCCTGGTCACAGGTAGCAGCCACTCTGTGTCTCTCCCCAATAAATCTCTTGTGTGAGGTTTGTTGCATGATATAACTTTGTGGTATTCCCTGGCTCCTGACTGCCAAGTTGTCTTTGCACTGGAAAAATCCTTTCATCAACCATCATAGTTACCTTAATAGCAATGGGATGGTAGCTATGTTTAACAGAGAACTGTCAAGAGTCATCGTCCTTTGTTTCTTTTTATTCTCTCCTCCTTTTTTCCTATTCTTCTTTCTTTCCTCTCTGCTCTTCCCTTCCTCCACTCATCCTTTCTTCTTTCCTTCATTATTTTCTTTCCTCCATTCTTCCCTAATTTTCTACCTCCCTCTCCCTACTATTTTTCTTCTTCATTTTCTTCTTTCTTTTGTTGGTTCACTGTTCTGTTCTTCCCTCTTCCTTTTGATTAGAAATGTATATTGGTTAATTTCTCAGGTTATTAAGGAACAAAACAGGGGCAACTCTTTATTCAAGTTGTGGATTTGATCTCTTTGGGCAGTAGTCATTTTAATAGTGTTTTCTCTAATCTTTAAGTTACAATGACAATTTCCTGCTCAACTTGAGTTGGGAAGCCTTTCCTCTATTGACTTTTTTCTTTCCTCTGAGTAACCAAATGTAAGGCAATTTCCTACAAATTGACACAAATTCTTCACAAGGGGGGGGGCTCCTAAGACTCAGGATGTAAACATCTCCAGTGTTAGCAAAGGCTGACACTTAGAAGATCCTTGCAGTGGTTCTTGGCTTCCTTAATATTGTGGTCCTTTAACACAATGGTTCTCAGCCTTCCTACTGCTGTGACCCTTAACATAATGGTTCTCAACATTCTTAAGGCTATGACCCTTTAACATAGTGGTTCTCATTGTTAGGGCCCTGGAGAAGTCCCACAAAAGACCACCATCCATGTGTACAATCAGCAAGAGCATTTATTATCTAGAGAAAGATTACAGCATGATGGGGATGACCATCCATCCTACACAATGGCAAAATAGTGATGACTCCAAGAAGAGCTTGCAGGCTTCTTTTAAGCATAGCTAAGGGGAGTCCCTAGGGTGGNTAGGTCATTTCAGATATGATTGACTTAAGTGAGTGGCAATCATATTACTACATTCTATTTGGCTAGGGCTAGTTAGGGGCTGGTCAGGGCTACAGTTTTCCACTTTAGGGCAGGCTTGGACAAGTCCTAGGCTTTATCCTTATTTGATTATCACCTTGATCTGCTAACTGTGGAGGCTGGCTGGCCTAGTACAAGCTGACTGTGGGGGCTGGCTCAGGCCTAGTACTACACATACCAGGCCTCCTTTTCCTTGCTGTCAGGGGTTTTAGAGATTGATTGTCCTTTGTTTGTAGCTCTTCCTCAGAAATTGCTTGCTCAGTCTCAGGAAACTGAAATTGAGGCCTGATATCTGAGAAAATATTAAGCAGCCTGTTATAGTGTCTGCTCGGTCCTCTCACTCATCCTTTCTAATGCTGAGACTCTTTAACACAGTGGTTCTCAACCTCCCAAATGCTGAAACCTTTTAATATAGTAGTTCTCAGCCTCCTTAACACTGTGACCCTTTAGCACAGTGATTCTCAGCCTCCCTAATACTATGACCCTTTAATTCAGTGGTTCTCAACCTCAGTAACACTGTGACTGTTTAATACAGTGGTTCTCAGCTTCCCTAATGTTGTAGCCCTTTAACACAGTGTTTCTCAGTATCCCTAACATTGAAACCCTTTAACACAGTAGTTCTCAACCTCCCTAATGCTATGACCCTTTAACACAGTGGTCATCAGCCTCCCTAATGCTGTCACCCTTTAACACAGTGGTCATCAGCCTCCTTAATACTGTGACCCTCTAACACAGCTATTCTCAGCCTCCCTAACTCTGAAACCCTTTAACACAGTAGTTTTCAGCCTCCAGAACACTGTGACCCTTTAATTTAGTGGTTTGCAACTTCCCTAACACTGCAACCCTTTTAAAGGTTTTAAACTTCCCCATTTTTACAACTGAATTTAGGTTTCAGTTCTGTGAGAGAGACAAACAGGTGTCTTACCCAACAAGGGGCCATTTATCAACAAATTACATTCAAGGAAAAGGGANCCAGCATAAGCAAGGCCTGAGTCAACCCCACAATGTCTCAAGGAAAGTTCCTGTAACTCCCTTGAAACTTACTCAAGTGTATTCAAAGATAAACCTCGCCAAGTAAAAGTATACTAATGTAACTGCTTCTTGTTTAACCAATCATATTTGAGATGACCTAACTCTTCCTGAAATTCCCCTAGCTGTGATTAAAAGGAGCCTCTATGCTCCTCTCAGGGTCATCACCATTTTGTACAGGTGAATGACTTTACATACATGCTAGAATTTAATAAATACTTTTTGCTCTTACATACTATTTGAGTCTGGGATCTTCCTTGAACCCCACACTTTAATATTATTCTTCATATTATAGTGACCCCCAACTATAAAATTATTTTTGTTGTTACTTCATGACTGTAACTTTTCTACTGTTATGAATTGTAATGTAAATATCTGCCATGCAGGATATTTGATATACAGCAGGTTGAGAACTGCTGCTCTAATGTCAGTCCTCTGACATTAAAGAGGTATACAACTGTTGGAGGCTGGGGCTCTGACCAGCCATGCTGTCTAGAGAGACTCTCAGACTTGCAGAGCTTCCTGCACATTGTGCAGAGAGTCTAGGGACAGAGCTTTCATGAATCATCACCATGTTTTTGTATTGTCCCTGCACTGGTAAATAACCTTTTACCCACACTCTCAGTAAAAGTTAGTAATCCCAACAAAAGTTCATAGGGTCACCAACATGGACTTTGGTCCAAGTATTATTCTGGTCTTTTCTGGGTTCCATTTCTGGGGTGAGTAGATGTTTGTGTGTTATATCTCCCGAGGGGAAGTCTCTCACTTTACACAAAATTTTGGAAGAATAAGGGTTATTTTTAAGGTTTTCATCATCTGAATAATTTGGATGGAGTTTGGGTGCTGATGTTTTACTTGGGGCCTTTATATCTCTAGAATCAAGTCTCTTTTAGAACTGGGAGTTTTACATGAGACCTGTCCACCCTAAAGTGGGTTCATGATCATCAAAGACTTCTCCAACTCTGTTTTTGCCACATCCTTGCAAGTTGATTCTAAACCAGGCACAGATATATTGGCCAGAATATGATGGTGTCTAGAAGCCACATTTATTTTCAAAGTGGTGTAAGATAATAAAGTGAATTTAGTAGACTATACTGNTTGAACAACTGTGTAGGGATAGTTTAGGAAAGAGCAGACTCAATAAAAGGCGCATGGAAGCCAGGAGCATGAGGCTTTTCACATGATCATANATACAGGCTAGAAGTTGGAGATGGACTTGGCATGGACAAAAATGAAGATACAAAGAATAGGCAGGTCATCCTAGAAATCTCAAAGGGCAAACATATATCAGTCTGACTATTTGCAACAATCACAGTATTTTAATGCAAGTTTACTGAGTGAAGTGACCAGGGAGATTTTAGAATAATGATGATGCTTTCAAGAAAAGAACAGGCAGCATTTAATCTGACATACTCACTCATGGAAACAGCATGAGTTCTAAGGTGTGTAGGAGCATTGCACATGCATTGCTATGACAAATCCATCATTTGGAGATGTCTATTTAAACTCATTAACAGAGGGATCAGCAACATTGTCAGAGCACATATAAATAAGGCCTATAATAAGGAGGCTAGACGCTAATCATTCCAGTAAGAGGAGGTGGTATTCAGAGTGTGATAAATGAATCACTTTTACAGAACCCTACATTTGGCACCAGAGNATAAAGACATCTGCTTGTCAAGAGGAGACATTTCAATTAGGAAGTGCCCCCCCCCATACACATACACATTTTGAGTTCCTGGCCTTGGCTGAAATTAATAGATAGGCCTTTGTACTAGCTTTCAGTTATGCAGACTCATCTCAGGTCTACATGAGGCACAGATATCTACATTCTTTCAGAAATCTAGGCAACAGATTGTGGGTCAGGAAGAGCAGAGTAAAGTAAGTATTTGTACAGTGTCTTGCCCCAGACAGTAAATGGAGGTGAGAAGAGACATTGATTAGGAAACCAGCACCTGCTTCAGAAAGCTGTGCTTCACTGTGAAGGGCATTGTCATTAGCAGATGAGCCCGTTGCCAAAAGGCTGGAGACAGATTGTCTGAGAAGAAAGCTTTCATAAGTGACTCAACATTAACTCTATGTTTTCACAAGGATAGTAAACACAAAGCACTAAAGTATTTCCAGTATTAGTTACTTTTCTTATTGATGTAACAATACACTTGACAGAAACCACTTAAAAAAGAAAGGGTTTACAGTTTTAGAGGGGTTGGTTCGTGGTTTCTCAGCTGTATGTGCTTGGGTAGAAAATCATGGTGGTGAGAGTGGGGATTGGAGATCTTTCTCCACCTCCTAGCAGACAGAAAATAACAGAAAGTGAAAAATGAGACACGATACCCGCAAAGACCTGCAATCAATGACCTAATTCTGGCAGCTAGCCTCCATCTTCTAACGTTCATAGAACTTACTAACATAATGCTACCAGCTGGGGGAGCCTGTGAAGGACTTTACGTATTAAAACAATAATACTTCTAAATACTTGTCTTGTGTAGTCCAGAAGTAAGTCTTAAAAGATTTGTAGTGATGAACAGGGCATAATTCTACCCCTTCTTTGGCATCCATTGACTCTAACACTGAAATACCCAAAGCTTGAAAGTGTGTGGTGGTAATTGAGCTGACTTGACCACAAATTTCCCCATCTACTTTAATTGTAGGAGATGTTATTTATTTTCCTCAATAACACCTTCCAAGTGAGTCTTCAGGGTTTCTTTTCTGGAGTCTGCTTTCTCAGAACCTACCCAGGCCCCACATCCATGACATTCACTTCATCTTAAGAGTGAGTATCTCATAACTGTGTGTATACAATGAAATGAGAAAATGTTGAGATGGGAAGGTCAGATTAGATGGGAAGGTTTACATTACACATAGGTGCTTAAGGGAAGTGTCTCCAAGTTGCCTTCTCTT
>LZPO01087458.1:91445-104994 GCA_001675575.1 Neotoma lepida | reverse complement strand
CAAACTGCAAAGTCACAAAGGGTGGGCAAATGGGGAGGAAATGGCTAGTGTAGGTACCTTCTTGTTTTTTCAAAGTCCTCAGAAAGAAATGCTTCTCCTCTCTAAGTCTTCTTCCCTGTCTCTAATATGAAGGTCATAAATAGCACATATTTATTGTTGTCTGTCTCACATATTGTGGACTGAAGTGACTGGGACTCCAATGAACAGGCAGGAGTTCTTTCTTAGGGATATTGAATACTGAGTTTTTGTTGGTGATAGCTATGGTCTTCAGTACTAGGAATGAAGGTGCTGCTACCAAAAGTTCATAGAGGAATGATGTCTTTCCTATTCTATGCACAGAAAAGGCAACCTGAAGGTGGGGCTGACCAGATGAAGATGTCAATGAGCCCTCTGCCAAGAAAGAGCCAACAAAACATCATTTTAAATGTTATTTAAAATCATTGCCAGAAAAAAATTAGGGAGTATCACATGCAGCCATGATCAAGGGTTTGTAAACAATTTCCTTGATCAGATAAGAATCCAGTTTTGAGAAAGTCATACAATACTTATGGTGAATGGACACTACTTAAGACAAAATCTAAATATTTCTCAAGCTGAAGGATTCTCCCACCAAAACTATTGGCAGCAACCTCAGGGACCAGAGCCAGAGCTGATGTCCATGTCAATGCATGCCTACTGGATCTTTCAGTCGCTATGGTCAATAATCACTGAATTCCATAAGAAATATCCAGTTTCAGAGGCTCCAAAATCACACTGTTACCACTCTCCCATCGACCAATTAACCCTAGAATCTGCCATCTTTCCCATCTACACTACTACATGACTGTAAGTGGGTGGTTCTCTCCCACCTGCCAGTTCCCAAATAATCACTCAGAGGCTTAATTTTACTTATAAAGGCTCAGCCAGTAGTTCAGGCTTATGACTAACTAGCTCTTACACTTAAATTAACCCATTATTCTCATCTCTGTTTAGCCACTTGACTTGGTACCTTTTCTCAGTATAGCATTCTCATCTTGCTTCTTCTGCATCTGGCTGGTGACACCTGACTCCACTCTTCTCCTTCTCAGCCTTCCCAGTTTGGCTTTCTTGCCTAACTTCCCGCTCATCTACTGGCCTGTCAGTTTTTTATTACCCACTGAGAGTAATACATATTCATAGTGTAGAAAAGGATTGTTCCACAGCATTTCCCCCTTTTTATCTAATTAAAAATGAAGGTTTTAACCTTAACGTAGCAAAATTATATACAACAAAAACAGTTATCAAGTAAGAATTACAGTTACAATGTATACTTGTACTTGACAAAATTAAAGAAAATGCTCTATCATCTATCTTATCTTTGTGAACCTAAAGTTTCATATCTAATTTACCCTTTCATCAAAACTAGGGAAAAATTATAACTATGACTATCTAGTAATCAACTCCATCAAGACTTGAGAAGGATGAAATGCTACCTAGTGAAGTGACAGAGACATCAGGCTGCCTGGACAGTCACCCAAGGTTCCTCAGCAACATTGCTGCATCAAACTTTGGCCCATAGGCCTAGTATATCTGACAGACTTTTCTGTGAAACAAGAAATTATGAAGGACTGTCCTATCTTGCCTTGGCAAAATTTGGCAGTCATCTCTTTTGCATCCTGCTGGTCCAGTTTGGACAATAACTGTCAACAGTCGAGACAAGGGAAAGAATTGCCCGTTATCCTCTTTGAAGTAATTGGTGCTGCGAGGAGCAGACCAGTCTCACTGTCAAGAAAAGTCTAAGTTCTTAAAACATTTTAAATGCCATATTCTGTAAGGTCTTTGAAGTGTTTGGAGATTACCTATTTATCTGAAATGTATGTCTGTATACCCAGAAAACCTAATTAACATGATTATAAGTTTGGTATTTTAGATGACTATTAATCTGTATTTCTAAATACATATTATATTTTTAAATGAGAAGCATAAGCATAATATTCTAAACAAGACTAGAAATATACATACAGTATAACAAAATTAACTTTACATTTGCCACAATAAACTAGAATTCATACCAATGTAAAATATGTAAGATTAACAGTTGTTTCATGAATTAAAGTAGAATTCAATAATCTACATTTTTCCTATTATAATAATCTGTCCTTTTCCCTATCATTCCTATATTATATCCTCCTTTTTTCTTTAGAAAGAGATTGACTATGACCAATAACAATTTATAACCAACCCCCCTTAAATGAAAACAAACATTCATAAACAACATTTTAGAAATTTGGGTGTAGTTTTCTAGACTACATCCTATTGATTGGGGTGCTGGTAATCTTAGGGGGACCCTGAGAAATTTAGAATTATGGTCAAGTCCTGGCTAGAATATTTTGTGTGGTTGATCCATCTCAGCCAGCAGCCTTAAAGCTGTTTTAGATGCAGAACTCACAGGAAACTGCAACAGAGGTACTCTGAAATGTTGGATCATCTGGGCTATCCATTCCATTGGAGATTTTTCAGGCGATCTTCCTCAATGAAACCTGATTTTTGTTAACCTGGAATGAATCCAGAGCCTCTCATTTCCTGTGGAGATAAAAGCAGAAACTCTTTCTAAAAATAATGTATCTTTTGACTTAAATTTTGAAGTCAAGATATTTTTAAAATATGTAAGTTGGTTTAATCTATAGCTTTCATAATCAAATATCTCTCAGAAGTTATCATTTGTTCATTAGCAATCAAAAAATTTTTAAAGACAACACAATAACATACAGTATCCAGAATCTCTGTGTATTTTCTATCTTTACTGGCTTATTCTTTTTGTATTGCTCTATTTATTTTTTAAGGACTTTCTTCACCCTTTTTCTTTTTTTTCTCAAGCCTACATATATTTCTAAAACATACTGTAAAACATTTAAAGTTTTTGTTTGTTTTGTTTTAGTTTTTGTCTGAATCTGTCTTTACTGTCTTTTGCTGACCACATGAGTCTTTAAAATGCTAAGTAGGCATGGCTAGGACCAAAGTGGCCACTTTGAAAGCTGGCTGTGCCCCATTCCTTTGTTCCCTGAGTACCTAGCTTCATGGTGGAAGTACCAGTGGGAACCACATTTATCACCCCAACTCTGGGGAATTTTAGGGTCCACAGCATCAACAAGTAGACCACCACCACCTGCTGCTCATGAACCCCATTTAAATGTTTGGTAGCAGGGCCTCTTAAAAGAGCCATGCAGTTTTTGCCCCTCTTAAAGGAGATACAGCTCTGCTAGCCACCAGCAAACACAGCCCACCCAAGAAAATGCTGCTACCAAGAAGTCATGCCTGACTCCATTCTTGTGTGTCCTGAATCCTTTTTTAAGGTTTGTCAAGTATTATGTGGGAATTTCGGCTATACATTGGAATGCCATATGTAAACAGACAGTTCTCTCCCACACGCCAGTACCCAAATAACCACTCATCAGAGTTTTAATATTACTTACAAATGCTTGGCCAGTAGCTCAGGCTTACTACTAACTAGCTCTTACATTTAAATTCACCCATAATTCGTATCTATGTTTAGCCACATGGCTTGGTACCTTTTCTCAGTACAACATTCTCATCTTGCTTCTTCTGCAACTGGCCAGCTACTCCTGACTCTACCCTTCTCCTTCCCCCATTATTCTCTGTTTGGCTTTCCTGCCTAACTTCCTGGCCTATCAGCTTTTTATTAACCAATGAGAGTGATACATATTCATAGTGTAGAAAAGGATTGTTCCACAGCACATGACCTTTCAAAGTGTTTACAGATGATAAATGTACAGTTGAGGCCATTCACAGGATTGACCAGGCTACTGTGCTGTCCCAAGGAGACCTGAAAGGTAGGGTGTGCCCTTCTTACACTGTGTTGTCCTGTTTTGTATGTCATCTCTCCTCTCAAGGGAGAACCTCCACCTCCATATCCAGAACTTTCCACAGGTCTAGTTTGGTGTTCATGCATTTCTGAAAGTATAAATGAGTGATTAACTGAATAGCAATAAATGGATGCTTAAGAGATGGGACAAAAGAAATCTCCAAAGAGGCATGAGGACTTGGGAGACTCAGAGAAGGCTTCATTCATGTGGTGAAACAAGAACAGGCCCTGATGATCATGAGGTGTTCCCTGGTGAAGGTAGTGAAGGCAGTGTTGGAACCAGGAGAAGCATGTTCTGCCTGAGGACAGGGGAAATCAGGGTCTGTAGATGTAGGAGGCAGCCATGTGCTTACTTGAGTTGACCCTAGAGATCCACCCTGAAGTAAACCAGAATGACCTTCCATGCCCACGACCGAGAATCTCTCTGTCCGAGATGCCAGAGCACCACCAAGATTTGAGAGCTGGGTGATGGTGATAATAACTGATCTGACTTTTAGAAAGACCACTCCAGCAAATGAGATCAGGCATGGAAACTAGAAGGCCAGGCTTAAAATGGCTAAGTCCTGCCCAAGAGGATGACAGAGAGAAAGGAAGGCTTGAAGAAGGCATGTCTTATGCTAGTGAGAACTGGCAATTGGCAAAGTGAAGGACACAAAACTGTTTAACCTCCAAATGGGGGCAGATGGTGTCATTAACGAGACAGGAAGTGCAAAAGTGACAGAGCTGAGCCGGGAGGCAGTTGGGATTGTCAGGTTCAAACCCTCTGGGTGGTACCCAGGTGGGAGCATCCTGTTCTGGGGCTTTAAATGCCAAGTCGGATAATCAGTATCCAAACAGAACAGGGAGGATGTTGTGCAGGCTACTAGGGAGGACACCACAGGATCCAACTGCATTTCAACATGCCTTGAAGCCCATCCTGGAGCTCTCCATGCAAAATTGATTGTGCGCGTGCTCAAGCTCACAGTGCACATCTGCACTTTTCACCTCCTAGAAACCCGTTGCTCCCACCACTGCCCCTGCCTATGGCACAGTCAGGGAAGGCTAGAAACAGTCAACCTCATCTGAGAACCACAAATGAGGAGACTGTTCAGGATGACACACTCCGAGCAGGACATGCCAGACCCAACCTGGGGGTGATGAACTCATGTTCGATCTCAACTCCTTCCCTCATCTCAGTGCTGGGGCCCCTGAATCCACCATTTTCTGGACTATAAAAGCACCAGTGAGGTTTGCTGCTGAAGTCCCTAACTGCAAATGGCATGGATGCCTGGGCCAGCGATAGTCCAGGGAGAACACTGAAGTCTCCAGGGTAGGCTATCCCTCTGCTGAGAGAAGACTGGATAAGAATGGCTTTGAGCAATGACAGGCAACTCAAAGCTTCCTTGAATATAGAGGTAGAGGAAGGCTATGGTCAACTGATAGGCAAGGGTGTGTGTCCCCGAATCCTAGTGCTGATATCGCTGTGAGCATAAGTCCATTTCAACTTTGAAGACATGCTGGGTTCTTTCTGTAGAGTCATTCAAAAGCCCCCAGTGATATAGACAGAAATGTGACTACAGTGCCCGTCACTTGCAAGCTCTCAGTGAATCTGTTGGGGCAGATAGGTATCATCACTGAGGCCAGGTTCTTTGTGGTAGGATTACTTACTCCTGGGAGTTGCCCCTTAACCATGCTCTTAAAGGCACAGGCCTCTGCACCAGATGCCTGACAGCTAGTAAATGTTTAGGAAAAGAAAGAGCTATCCCAGGCGGCAAATCAAAGCACGCCATCTAATAAGAGAAACAACAGAACAAAGAATACAGGAAACATTTGAAAGATCCAGAATCATAACATAAAATAATAGTGTGTCTGGGCATATAAATAATAACATGTGCTAGCGGGAGGAACCATTCCATTCTGATAGGTTTCTAAAACCAGATGAGGAGAGCCAAGAATCACTTCAAATTGGAATTTGCCAAAACAGGGCAGATGAGAGCAGTTGCTGGATGATGATGTGTGGTGGAAAGTTGCCTGCACGCGGTGAAACTGCTCCTGTCTTCTTCTTGAGAGATTTGGTGTCTGAGGTGTAGAGAAGGAAGGGTCTGGTGAGATTCTGCAGCACCATTCCTGTGTGGACAGCAGGTTCACAAAGTTGGCCAAGGCTATCCTAAATCAAATCTGCTTGGGAGCGGGATCAAAGTGAGGGGCTGGAGGTAGGAAATTCATCAGAGCTGAGGTGATCAGTCAGAAAGGAGATCTGGCTTAGGAAGATCCAAGAGTTACTGCCTGGAGACAAACAATGAGAAACAACTGGAGACTGTGAGATGGGATCCCAACAAGAGACACCACGGAGAGGGAAGTGGGCCAGAGGCCGATAGCAGGGTGGCCGGCATGGATGGCACAAACTGGGAAGGTCAAAATAATATATATGCTTCTGCTAATATTAAGTGTAAGCTTTTCTGCTTGGACATATCTCAGAGAAAGACAAGTGTGGTAGTTTGGGCTATGGAAAGCTCCTGAAACTTAGGGGTAACTTGTATTCACCTCAGTGCTATTCAACTCACTCCCAGAACACTTGAGGCCATGATGTCATCATCTGTAAATATCACACAAAGTCAAGGATGTAGGACAACAGAAAGTGCTTGCCTCAAGGGCATGAGGACCTGAGTTCAATATCCACAATCTGTGTTGATATGTAGTGGCAGCCATAGCGTTGTGTCCTTGAAATCCNGGTGTTGAGAAGGCAGTGAAGCTTGTGGGATAAAAATTCCAGGCTAATTGATAAGTTCTTGGCCAATGAGAAAGTCTGTCTCAAAGGAGGAGATTGGCATTTCTGGAGATAGCACCTGATGTTATCCTCTGACCTCTACACATGTGTACACACATGCACAAAAACATGCACACATATTTTTAAAAGAGAGTGAAGATGTCCACACACCATGGATTNNTTTGATAACGAAAAGTCTGAAAGCTGTCAAAGGCTTTGCAAATATCAAACATTGATATTGTGTGTNCAAACAAACCAAATTGATCAGAAAATTCTGTAGATTGAGTTACCATAAAACAGATATTTTAATGAAGTACTGACATCGATATAGATATACATATACATAATATATACATAGATGTTATAGATATAATTTCTTTGAGAATTTCATACAATGTATTTTAAATATATTCACACCCTTCCCCCAAGATTTCCCAGACCCACCCCACTTCCATACCCATCATACTTGGTCTCTATTTTTTTCCAAACACATCAAGTCTAATTTGTACTGACCATATACACTTGGGTGTGTGGGCATCCAGTGGAGGATGGCCAACCTACCAGGAGACACACCATTAAAGAAAAGGGACTCTTTCTCTCCCAGTAGATATCAACTACCAATATCTCTTCAGCTAGGGGTGGGACTTCCTGCTCAACTTCCTCCATGCTGTGGTTTTGTTTGGCTTGAACTTGAACAGTGTTTGTGCTTGCTGCCACAGCTCCTGTGAGGTCATGTGTGCAGCTTCCCTGCTGTGTTCAGAAAACACTACTTCCTTGTAATCATCCACTGCCTCTGGCTCTTACAATCTTTCTTAACCCTCTCTTTTCAATGCTCATTGGTGTGTTATATGAGGACTAAATAAGTTGATATATGTTCACTCATGACACAGATATGTACCATTTTTTTAAGTGCCTGGAAGGAGACAAATGTTCAAAATACTAGCATCTTGGCAGCATGCTGTGNAGAGGCATGGTACGTGCCATCCCNAAATTTCCTTGTGCCTCAGTTTACCTCTCTAGAACATGAGCTCCTTGAGAGCAGAACCAACTCCTTTATGTTTTATCTTCCAACATAGAAACTCTGACACATGGAGTTGTCCCTGGTTGTCATATATGGCTAATANATATTGTTATTTATTTTTTGTAAGTGAGTGAATGTGTTAATTGTCTTCCCCACCTTCATTCTCACAGAAATGTTTGAACTAGGAAATACCATGAGTCTTATGGATGACGAGACAAGTACACAGAAGTGCCAAGCCACACAGCAAGAGCTGGAGGAGAATTCAAACTGAGTCCAGCCTTTGGAATATTCCATAGTTGGTACTTCTAAGTACTGCAAACATGGCATGGAAGACTCTAGAATGCAAGCTAGGTGGATGAGATCCTTGGGCACCATGCCTACTCTCCTCCCTCTTTTCTTCCGGAAAGCAACCACCTGCACACAGCCAGCAGAGCACCATGCAATCCCCTCCCCCTTGCTTGCTCCAGTGGGAGAATCTGGGTTACACATGTTTCCCCGGGAACTGCCCACCAGATGTTGCATTTGGTGAAATCAAATTGTTACAGAAAGGTTTATGAACAAGATAGCAAGAATCACTCCACACACCATAGGGTTCAGCTGTGCTGAGCCCCTCCAGTGTAAGACCTCTACAACACTACTGATCTCAAAATGGTACTCTCCCTTTGCCCACCCTAAGCACCGGCCCTCACCCCCACCCTGGTCCCAGCATTGTGTCAGTTGCTTTCACTTACTTTCTCCCTCAGGCCATTAAACTAAACTTTCAGGCAGAGACGCTGAAGCCACATTTCTAACTAGCTCATGGACCATTCTAAAAATCTATGTCGAATTTCTCCCTTTTTCGGGTACCCCTGCAGGACCCTATCTTTGCTCTAAGCAAGCAACCTTTACATCCATCACTTATCATCTGTTTCAGATTAAAAGTTTTGGCTACTGCTATTTCTGGCTGGGAAATGTTAGCACCTCTGAAATGGCACCTCGTTAAACTTTTAATATCCTGCATGGCCGCCCTTTGGAGCTGGTATCTAGCTCGGAAAGGCACACNTGTATTTACATTTACATACATATACAAGTACACATAGACACAGTCTTACCACCTTGGAAATGATAAAGGAGTCACTGTGACCTATTTTTTTTCCCTTTGCTTNTTTCTGTTTATATTTGGCCCTATTCTTCTATTGCACCACATGATTTACTATGTGGTTGGGTTTCCATTAGGCCATCATGAGCCTCAAAAGTCAGTATAAGCATAGTGGGACACTTCCCCATTCCCCCTTCTGCTCTCAGTGCAGAGATATTAGGGAATATGTTGGGTGGATGGATGGATGGATGGATAGATGGACGGAAGGATGGAAGGATGGATGAATGGATGAATGGATGGATGGATGGATGGATGGATGGATGGATGGATGGATGGATGCATGCATGCATGCATGCATGCATGCATGCATGTGCAAGCCTCTGCGTTGCTCTCAACTCTACTCTTTGACTTTCACCTTTCTATTAGATCTTGATGCTATAGAATGTATCTGATGATATAGAATGATCTGATGATTCTAAGCAGAATCTCCAGAGACCAAACCTGTGATTGTCAACCATGTCAATGGACAGGGTCTGGAACCACTGAAGGGTCCAGTCTCTGGGGATGTCTGTGAAGGACTTTCTAGATTGAGTTCATTGAAGATGGAAGACCCTCCCTGAATGTGGGCAGCACCATCCCGTGGGCTGGGATTCCAGACTGAATGAGAAGGAGAAAGCAAGCTGGGCACCAGGTTTCATCACTCAGCTTCCTGACATCCTCACATTCCCAGAGTCGTGACTTCCTCTCTGACAAACAGCACCCTTGAACTGTGAGCCAAGCTACACCTCTCCTTCCTGAAGTTGGGTATTTTGTCACAAGAAGGAGCAAAGTGACTAACACAGAGGCTGAGGCTGCCCCAGATGCTGCCCTCATCCCTAGTGCTTCTGAAGCACCCTTTTATATTGCCCCAGATTGCAAACCCTACACCAGCCTCCTATAGTCCTGCCATTTGGCCAATGAGCCTCCTCCACCCTGATGAGTGACAGTTGAGAACTAGGCTTAGTCTATCAATGGAGCCTTGGGTTATAAATAAATTCTGGGTTCCTACTGGCCCCACTCTATCATCTGGTTGGGGGTCACTGTCCCTTCCTGACTGGCTATCTTCCATAAATAGCCAGTCTTGACTCACTCACAGGACTCCCNTCTTCAGCACTTCCTTGTTTATCAAGCCCTACTCAAGACTCCAGTCCCAGCCACANCCACCCTCTCACTAACCAGCCGCACTTCTCGTCACTCCATGAACACACAGGTGCCATCCATTGAAAACACTGCCTAGTCTCTAAATGGCTTTGCCTCTAAGCACCATCTCCCACGGATGCAGCATGTAACCTTGGTCCTCTCCTTCCTGTTCTGCATGCAGCCTTCCTGGCTCCTGTCCCAATTTCTGTATAAGAAAGATGCCAAGCTGAAGAGAGGACTCAGCCATTACAGGCTAGGCTCACAACCAAAAATATAGGAAAGATGCCCTCTCAATCCCAAGTAGCAACAGGGTTTTCTTTATGTAACAAAGGGTCTAGAATTAAGGCCTGGCCCATACCTGACTTGGGGTTTGATATGCACAATGCAAAACAAAACATGATATCCAATTCAGAAGCCTCTACTACCAGTAAGTTTGGGGGAGAGATAGATACCCCAAAGCCTACAAGGGACAACACGCTGAATTTTTCACTTCCACTTTTTTTCATAATAACCACATCAGAGAGTCTTCACGGGGTTTGCAAAGCACACAGTAGTAAGAAGAGTAGCAAGCCCATGCCAATGTTGTCCAATTCATGAACCTGAGACCTAGGATTCCAGACTTCTGCACAAGATAAGGAGAGGTGACACCCCTTTGGTGTCACGTCATATGGGTTTACCTGAGCCTATACACAAATTCCCTGATGCCAGCTATACCGCCAGCATGCCAGGTAACATGCATGAGAGGGAACACATCTGGAGACCAAGAAGGGAAGGGCAGAAGACAGGAGGAGAGATGAAATGAGGTTAGTTATTGAGACTGTCAACCAAAGGAAAAGAAGGGATGTCTGGCTCCTTCAAGGATCTAGAACAATCAGTGTCCCAGGCTCATGAAGCTAGAGATCCTGGAACCAAAGTGAGAATACTGGAGATGAACAGGTGTCAGTCACCTCTAGGGATAAAAACCATCCAATCTGGAATTCAGGCTAATTTCTGGCCATAATCAATGACCACACTCTGGATGACTACAAACAACAGAAGTCTAAAATCAAGGTGTGAATGAGGGTGGTGCACACTGGGGGCTGAGGCTACAAACAACAGCTGAGGGAGAACCTGTCTTACCCCATCTGCCAGCTGCTGCTGATTTGTTGGCAATCCTTGACTCTCCCACATTGTAGAATCACCATTCAATCTTCTGCATCCATCTTCACGTGGACCTCTGTGCATGCCTGCTCCATGTCAGGTCTCCATCACCATCCCTCTGTGCATGCCTGCTCCTTGTCAGAGTTCTCCATCACCATCCCTCTGTACATGCCTCCCCCATGTGTCCCTCTCTTCTAGGGGCACCAGTCAGTGAATGAAGGCCCTGCCAGCCTAATCCAGCATGCCTGAATCTTAATTTGATTACTCCTCAATGAATCTGTTTCCAAACAGAACTGCATTCTGAGGTTCTGAATAGACAGAAATATTGAAAGGGTCCATTAAGCTCAGAGCCCAAGTCCCTTTGCAGATAGAGAGAGGATGAGAGGGCATTGTCTTTGGTCCATGGTTAGAAGTGCAAGCCAGACAGATGGAGCACATTAGAATCCAAAACTGCACATTCTGCAATATGGCACCCACATTTCCCTATATTTTCCACTGTACACATTGAAATGGAAGAACCATTTTCGATCCTGAGAGCATCTTGACCAACATGCTGGAGTCATAGTGACCATGATAAGGACATTTGAAAAATACACTCACCAAGGTGTCAATGCCATTATTTCCCAACCCAAAAGAATGGGTGTACATGCCAACAAAACCAAATGGAGTTGANAGATGCTGCCCTAAGTGGTAAAGATGTGACGGTATTACTGCAGTTGGAGGCCAGTGTCCCCATCNACTCTCAGCTGGATCTTGGTGGTGAGAGTCCCCTATTTCCAGGCTAGGGACCAAAAGGAATGTTACTTGTGATGCATGTAACTGTAACTATACATGTAACATGTAACTATAAATGATTCTAAGACTCTANTATTGGACTTACAAGAAGTTAAAAAGCTGGACATGGTAATGCACACCCTTTACCTCAGAGCTCATGAGGCAGAGGCATGTAGGTCTCTGTGGGTTCCAGGTCAGCCTGCTCCACAGAGAAGGTTCCAGACTAGTAGAGTAACGTGGTGAGATCCGATCCCCCCCCCAAAAAAAATTAAGAATGGTGACTGTGGCCCCAGGCTCTTTTAGAGCCATCCTGATAGATTCCAGAGGCTTCTCATTGTTTTGCCTTCACACAGGCCTACAGAAACCTGGTGGTTGACCATCCATAGGGAATCCTGCAAGGAGAGACCTGTAGGAGGGTGGGAACTGTTTCCCTCGGGTGAGCAGGGTAGGATCCAGTTGTGAGGCAGTCCTCAGTTGTGTGCCCTGTGTATTACTAAGCAGGCTCCACCCTAGTAGAGTAACGTGGTGAGATCCCCCCCCCCCAAAAAAAAAAATTAAGAATGGTGACTGTGGCCCCAGGCTCTTTTAGAGCCATCCTGATAGATTCCAGAGGCTTCTCATTGTTTTGCCTTCATACAGGCCTACAGAAACCTGGTGGTTGACCATCCATAGGGAATCCTGCAAGGAGAGACCTGTAGGAGGATGGGAACTGTTTCCCTCGGGTGAGCAGGGTAGGATCCAGTTGTGAGGCAGTCCTCAGTTGTGTGCCCTGTGTATTACTAAGCAGGCTCCACCACACATGGTCATCCCATGTCTTCACCTCTCATGTCCTTTGGGGTCTGCTTTCCCAAGTTCCTGTCCCTGACCACAGAAAAGGTTCAGGCTGGTTCCCCACTAGTGGACCACTGATAGCAGGAATGCTGGAGTCAAAAAANCCCAGTGTTGACATTTACCAGCCAGTGACTGGTGACTGTAACCCTCTGACCTCATTTTCTGTATATGTGAAGTGCAGGGGCAGAAGCAGTTTGTATCTAGACCCTCACAACCCCTCAAAGGAAAAAAAAATACAGTAGTTTCCATCCTTTGGATGAAAGATTAGGAGTGAATTAATTAAGTCCAATTAAGGTATGAAGTTCGGTTCCTNAGCAGACTTCTCTCGTGGTGACCATTGTCTGTTCCAGGATTTCCACGACTTCCTCTCAGGCTCAAACCCTGTTTACCACTCATGTCTCTCTNTGTGTCAGGTCTTCTTCTGTGAGGACACCAGTCAGACCGTCCNCANCTGTCTGACCTCATGCAACCCTGATANCCTCCTTAAAGGTCTTGTCTCCAAGAAGGAAACAGAGGACACAGTATTTGGTCCACGACAATGNGTAAGACTAAAATTACTTTGGGAGCTGGAGAGATGGCTCAGCCATTAANGATTAGGCTCACAACCAAAATAAANCTACTCTGGGTGCTCATAGGTTGAGCATCAATGGTGGAGCCTAGTCACCTGGCCCTGAANACCTGCAATGCNACATGTCACCTGCAGAGCTTTGGGCTGGCTGTGTAGTTGCTGGATGTCTTTTTTAAATCTTTAAAATGGATATAGTATATAGAAAACCCACCTCTTTTGGTGATTGAAAGGGTAGAATGAAGAGGTGCTACTTACGTTAAACCAAGCCTGAACAGTTGCAGTCATCACAGATAGCAGCCATTTGATTAGCCATCTTCATCCACTCATATCTGCAATGTGCACTGATTTCTTGAGTAATGTGAAAACGAAGA
>LZPO01087458.1:57477-75512 GCA_001675575.1 Neotoma lepida | reverse complement strand
CCCTCCCAAAGCTGCTTGTTGCTAAGCATTTCATCACAGCACCAAGAAAAACAACCAATATATGCTTGGAAAGAAAACTCCAAAGGGGAAGAAAGTCTTAGAGCATGAGAGAAATATGTGAAATTCTGACCTCAAGTTATGAAGTCATAAGTCACATTTTATTAACATNTACTGTGTCTATTTCTCTCTGCNTTTTGTATGCCAGCTTTTGGACTCCACTAGCCAACCTTAGCACAGGCTCACAAAGCCTGGAAATTTGCTGTCTGGTCCCTTATAGCCCAAGTNTAGTGACTTTATCTTGGTCATTTGTAGCAAGGATAGCATCAGAACCTACCCACACACACACTTTCATGCCAGAATGTTCTTCACACCCCTTCCCACACAAGGACTTCCAAGGATCCCATAGGTCAACCCCGAATACCCAGGATATTTCCAATTAGGAACTCCATCCTTAGACACCTAAAACCCGTGGTCCACACTTGCTTTATTTTTACTTTGAAAACTAATTTATATCCTCCCAATGTTGATTGATTGATTGGCTGGCTGACTGATCAATTGCTTGATGTAAGCTTAGTTCAGCCCCTGATTTAGCATTGAACCCTAAGTCTCANCCAGTGTCTACAAAGGTGTTTTAACAAAAGTGACTTACATGGGTCACACTCTCTAACCTGAAGGCCAGGGTGTACCTTTCTACAACCTTCACTAAAATCAGCCCAGCACTGAACTCAGGGCCTTCGAGGACTCTTTGATAGTAAGATATCCATATGATAGTTTCTTAATCATTTTTGGCTTCCTCTTCTTGTAGCTATGATTTCTTAAGGATGGAGAGTGGGTTCCTTAATATTCAAATAGGGCTCTGTGAAAAAGTAAGACTATAAGAAGNGATATTTTTTTAAGCCACATGAGAAGGAATTCACCAGAGCCATGCATACATTAGTTGCCCTTCCAACCTTGGTAGAACTCCCATTTCTCTCAAAGTCCTGATCATACCAATTCTCCCTANCATGAGAAGTAGCCCACATCACATGAGCGATATGCTCATTAAAGATTTTTTTTTAATAATTCCCATCTACCAAAATGAAGTGTATGTGGGGTGGGAACATAGAAAGACTTCAATCGTACTGCCGGGAACCGAAAATAAGATTTTAGTTGAAATACAGGTAAGATAGGAGCCTTTAATTTACCTCCTCCCTAAGCAACAGGACATCCCTGGCTGCATCTGGTAGGTGATTTTCCCTTTACCCTCTCTTTCAGCCCAGACCAGAGCAAAATTATCTTATCTCCACATGAAATATTTTAGGACTTTGGGGATTTTGACAAAGGACAGTATTTGTGAAAAGATCAGTATCCTCTTTCTTTCTCTTTTGGGGGCAAATTCTACCCTTATTGAAATTCTGACAATAGAAGATGTTTGCCATCTCACATGTCACACATTTCATGGCCCCGCATATTAGAGGCAAGAGAAAGAACACACAGAACATTCCACTGCAGTCATGCCCCATGTCTGGTGAGGGTTTTTTTTTTTTTCTCTCCCCACCAACAAAAAGAGTTTGTACAGAATGTGATGCCATAAACATGAATCATGTCGTCCTTACTGGGGACTTGGAGGAACGATGCCTCCTGAACCACTAGATCACTGTCATCACTAGAAGAGTAAATAACAAGGAATCTATGTACACCCCAGAGNTCACCTTCCCCTGGCCAGCCCAGGGCCATCACCCTCGGGTCTGACAGAACAGCGCAGATAGGAGATGGCACATGAACCACAGGACACGACTTCCAAGGCCAGAGATAATTGAATTACCTGCTTGTCAGCCATGATGAATATGAGCCATGAAGGCAGGATAAATGTCCCATTTGTTCTGTGTCCTGGCAGCACCTCCAGGTTTTTGTCTCATGTTGGTACCGAATGACTTTGTTTCCACAGTGTGGCCACTTCTAGCCCCTCAGGACCTCTTAGGAACCCTTGAGAGGCAACTGTGGAATCAGCCTTGAATTTTATAGCAATTTAACAATATGCCCTACCATGGGGTTGTTTTGAGTCATGTAAACATTGCTATTTCTACATTAGGTTGAAAATGGTATTTACCAATAATCTGTGCATTGTTTTCTGTCTTTCATCTTTGTTGGCCAGACAAATCTCACCCACTTTCACTTGGTGTTCCAAGTCTACCTTTCTCTGGAGATCCCAGGCAAAGACTCCCCAAATCAAGAACTCATTTTGTCTGAAATGTTGTAAACCTTAGAACCGGGTTGGAGAGACNCTCGGGGATTAAGAACATAGTGCTCTTGGAAAGGACCCAAGTTCACTGCCTAGCATCCAGCTTGTAACTTGAGTGTGCCGTCACAACTGCCTGTGACTCCCGCTACAGGGAATCTGATGCCCTCTTCTGGCTTCCCCAGGTATACCAGCACATATGTGACATACACTCAATGCTCGGTCAGACACATACGTATAAATGAATAATAAATACCTACATACATATGCAAACATACATACATATATACATAAGCACATGCATACATATATCTTTAAAAAAACAAAACATTTGAACCAACCCAAGGAAACATTGATGCATTGGAAAAAGCAGAAGAATTCATACCAGAGCACAGATCTGGGTCCTAGAGTGAGGAAAATGTTTCCCACTGCATTTCCCAAAGCACATAGACATAAATAGCCTACCTTGTAGGGCTGTAGATTTAACGTGTGGACCAGCATCTAGCATAGGTGGTGGCCCAGGTGACCCACCATACAGGAGGCTTGTTCCCTTTTCCTCTTTCAATTAGCTAAGCCAGAAAACACACATTTTATTTACCAAACTATTCTCCCTCCAAGGGGACCCAGAGACTACGAGGGCTGTGGTTCATAAGCTCTCAGACATGAGGGACTGTGGTGGGGGGTATTCATCACTGAGCTTCCAACTCCAGCCATGTCTGGCCCAGGATCTGTGATTTTCAAAAGGATGTGACCATGTACCTTACTTACAAATGCTCCCCAACACCACTATTGNACTAAAGAGACGCACCAACACTGTAGTGAGTGCTTTAATTATGTGACATGTGTGTCCCTGAATATCATCTGCTCTGAAAAAAAAATGTATAAAAGTACAGAGCAAGAATATGAGGGCTTTAGGCTGAGTGTGATATTTAAAAACTCCATCATTGGCACGCCTTTTTAAAGAGGGATGCTTCATAGAAAAGGTAACAGTTTTGTGCATGTAAAATAGTGAAAAATATATACAGAAAAACCTTAGCAGATATTTGTCACTTTCCCAAGAGACAGGCCTGAAGCTTGCTTGGGGAAGTGGGAGTAGGGAGGGCTAGAGTCACTGAGATGCTGACAGGGATGGAAGGAGGAAGGTGACCTGGAACTAGAGGACAAGCTGAACATTGAGACATGGCCCTGTCAAGCAGACACTATCCTCTCTTTTTACTGTGTTTCCCATGGAGGAAATTGAACATAAGCAAATGCAAAATTTATATGATATTCAAATTGCCCTTAACATGTCAATCACATGGAGATATCTGCGAATTTTCAGAACAAATAAGAGAGAGCAGCGATTGCATTTTAATGACTTGAGTGACTCCTGTGGGAAGATGGTCAGGCTGCTCCTTGGCTTCTCTGAAGGGTGGGGTCTAAATGGGTGGTTATGAGGGGACAGAGATGGTCCTGATAGGAACCTCATCACTGTAACCTTGGNGTTGCCTGGCAAGGAATGTCTGTGGGAGGCAGAGGACACTGTGTCATGGGAGAGGCTCAAGAAAAGGTGATCAAGACCTGGTGGGTGCACCTAGCCAGTGGAGTGCTGGCCTGGCATNCACCAGACACTCAATTTGAATATTAGCACCACATAAACCAGGTTTGAACATGGACACGTGCAATCCCAGTATTTAGGAAATAGAGGCAGGAAGATCAGAGTTCAAGGTCATCCTGGGCTTCATGAGACCCTATTTCAAACCAAGAATCAAACAGCACAAAGAGATGGCTACACATGAAGGTCATTTCAGGACTTACAGGTTTTNTGGAGTCATGGGTAATGGCAAACACTGTGTCTTAGTTAAGGTCACTATTGCTGTGATGAAACACCATGACCAAAGAAACTTGGGGAGAAAAGGGTTTATTTGGCTTATGCATCCATATCACTGTTCATCATCAAAGGAAATCAGGAACTCAAACAGAGCAGGAACCTGGAGGCAGGAGCTGACACACAGGCCATGGAGGAGTGCTGCATACTGGCTTGCTCCTCATGGCTTGCTCAGCCTGCTTTCTTACAGAACCCAGGCCCACCAGCCCAGGGATGACATCACCCACAATGGACTGGGCCCTCCTCCATTGATCACTAATTAAGAAAATGTCATGCAACTAGATCTTTTTTTTTTTCAAGACAGGGTTTTTCTGTGTAGCCCTGGCTGTCCTAGAACTAGCTCTGTAGACAAGGCTGGCCTTGAATTCACAGAAATCCTCTTGCTTCTGCTTCCTGAGTGAGTGCTGGGATTAAAGGCTACAAATGGATCTTATGGAGGCATTTTCTCAATTGAGGCTCCCTCCTAACTGATTGGTCTAGCTTGTGTCAAGCTGACATCAAACTAGTCAGTACATGCTGTGTAGAAATTTTTTTTTCCTATACACACACACTTAGGGTGAACTTGAACTTACAAACTAGGTACAGTACAGGCTGATAATATCAGCAAGTAGTAAAATAAAATAATCAGAATGGCACACTGTCATAAGAGTTATATGACATCATCCCTTGAAAAACATTTAATAAATTNAGACTATGGTTACTATGGTTAGNCAGAATGGGAATCAGGGACCGTGCAGACGTCAATGGAGGGATGGCAGAAGGAAGATTCTCAATTGACCTCTGAATGTTTTTCCAAAAGCAGTTGTTTAATTCTCTTAAACTGAGGTAGAATCTCACTATGTAGCCCAAGCTGACCTTGAACTCACAATCTTCCTGCTTCTGCCTCCTGAGCACTGGTCTTAGAGCTGTATACCATCACATGGGGCAAATCACAAATTTGGTTTTCATTTTGGTAGTTTTTAAANGCGTCAAGTACCATAGGCTATCCTTGAACTCACTATGTAGCTGAAGATGATGATGAATGATGAACACATGGTCCTCCTGTGTCCACCTCTCAAATGCTGGGGTTATGGGCGTGAATTACCACATCTACCTTGAATTCTTGACATTATACTTTGGCTTGTGCTTGTAGAGGCATTTTGCCTACATGNAAATGCAAACAGGAGGGCAGGGCAGTGGTGGTGCACACTTTTAATCCCAACAATTGGGAGGCAGAGGCAGGCGGATCTCAGTGAGTTTGAGTCCAGCCTGGTCTACAGAGCGAGTTCCAGAACAGCCAGGAATGTTACACAGAGAAACCCTGTCTCGAAAAAACCAGAAAGAAAAAAAGAGAAAGAAAAAGAAATGTAAGCAGTGTAGTAAGTTAATCAAGTCCTCAGTAGATCCTTGATCTCAAATTTCTGGTTCAGGGTGTGTGTGTGTGTGTGTGTGTGTGCGCGCGCGTGCATGCCTGCGTGTGTTGACATATCCATCCAAATGTGGAAAGTGCCTCTAAGTCAATAGGCCATAACAGGGATAACTCCTGGTTAAGGTAACACTGAGGTTATGCCCCGAACAGCACAGATGAAACTTGAAGTAACTGAGATTTATTTACTGTTCAAGTTCATTCCGAACTGTACGGCAGCCTGAATGAATGGGACTGTTTCGCTTCACCTGCTTCCCTTCATGAAGCTATGTGGGCCATGCATAAGAAGAGCCACAGCAGCACCTGGCTGCAAGAGAGGCTGTGGCATGCTCGCCTGTGAATGCCAAAGAAAGAGGAGTGCGCAAGGCAGCCCTCAACAGACTCAGTCTTAGCAGGTCCCATTATCTGTGCTCGACCATGGGTGCCCATGTGCTGAGGCAAAGTGTTTCCCCAGGGAGGGGATAGAAGGCTAATGTTAATAAATAAAGTACTAAATAAAGTTAATAAATAAATGAATAATAAATAAAATAAATAAATAAAGTAATGCTAATAAATAAAGTAATGTTAATAAATAAAGTACCTATACTAGTGGTTCTCTCTCGACCCTTTAATACAGTTCCTCATGTCATGATGACCTCTAACTATAAATTACTCTATTACCTCATAACTGTCATTTTGCTACTGCTACCAGTCGTAATATAAGTATCTGATATGTAGGATACCTGATAGGTAACCCCTGAGAAAGGGTCTGTCTACCCCCTCNGGGTCACNACCCACCAGTTGAGAACCACTATGTTACATGCTTGACTCAGGTTCTCTTCGGTGTGCTGTCATCATTGGGCTTAGTGACTGGTTACAATTGCTCTTCNACTTGAGTGACATTCTTGTCCCTTCCACATGGGGAAACTGGAAGCGGAAGGAAGCAACAATCCAGACAAGATCACACAGTCAGTGCACAANAGGAAGACAGCTGGGGCTCCAGATACAAGAAGAGAGGTTCACTGCTCTGTGATAGTGCCCCGTGAGCAATTAGATTCTGACATCAGAAGAGGGTGGGGGTGAGTCTTCCATTACCAAGGTTTGGCCATAGCTATTGCTGTGGTAAAATGCCATGGCCAAAATCAAATTATAGAAAGAAGGTTTTGTTTGAACTTGAGGTTCCAAAAGGANAAGAGTCCATCACAGCAGAAGCCGTGACAGCAAGTGGCAGGGACGGCAGAGGGAATGGGAAACCGAGAGCTCACATCTTCAAATTTAAGCATGAAGCAGAGACAGCAAGCTGGATGTAANTGAGGCTTTTTACTTTCTAAGGTAGACTCTAGTGACAAGCGTCCTCCAGCAAAGCCACACCTCCCAGACCTCCCAAACAGCTCCACCAACTAAGAACAAGTGTTCACATGCCTTAGATTATGGGGTATATTCTGATATGACCCACCACGCCACACCGACTTTGGCTTCACAGAGGCTGTCTCTTATACACATCTAGATGTGTATAAGAGACAGCTTTAGATTATGGGGTATATTCTGATATGACCCACCACGCCACACCGACTTTGGCTTCACAGAGGAGGATGACCCAGAAAGCATGCCACGCAGTCACCACNGGACAGTCGTTGGTCCTCTGCATCTGCTGTCTGTCTGTCAGTCTCAGGCAAGGGCACGTCACCACATGGTCAGCTTATCAGAGTTCAGGCTTAATGTTCTGTGTTCGACCCTGACCTTGAGGAGGAGACAGCTTACTTCCAACTTCCATTCCTTCAGCTGAAGAACGACGCTCCATTCCAGATCTTTGTTCTCTGGTGTGAGCAGGGAGCATAGTGATGGTTAATGTGTTTTTAAGCCCTTAGGTGGTGTGTAGTTATCACCATTACAGAAAATAACCATTTGTTTTATTGGGAAAAGAACAGAAAAACCAGGTTCTGGTTGTCTGTGGAGAAAATACAAAAACTTGATCCTCGTTGCAGAGGGAGACACAAAGACAGTCGGCGGGCCCTCCTGCCGTTTCAATGGCAGCCGCTAATGTGTCTGTAACTTTGAGATTGGTCTTATGAGCTCACTGTGCTGGGGCCTTATGGCAGCCAAACAGCCCGTGGGAGTCATTTCTAGGAATCCAAGTTAATAAACTGTAAACTAACTTCTCAAAGATTAAGAAAATTAAAAACAATAGCAAAAAACAAAACTACAACTTTCAACACACTAGCAGCAGCTGCTGAGCAGCTGACCTCTGGCTGGTGGTCTCCCTCAGGCTTTGGCAGGGTGGATGAAAGGGTACCTCGAACCAGACAACTTAACTTTAGGATTGTTCCCCATCGTTTGCTTTTCTTTCGCTAAATTATAATCACTCACTGCAAAATATTTGACCAATTTCTTGTGACCACATTCAAAGGGCTAAAGTTTTATTTGAAGGAAGAGCAAGAAGTTGAGGCAAAATTGAAGGCCCATGGCTATGGAAGTCCTTCCTCCTAAGAGACCTGTCTTCTTCTATCTGTGTTATCAACTTCTCAGACAGAGCCCACCCCCATTGCAAACAGTGTTTACAAACCCATCAGTGTAGGTGTTAACATCACAAAAAAAAAAAAAAAAAAACCCTGCCTGACCAGAGATATGGAATAGTATGAATAGTATTTGAGCAAGCACTTGGGCATCTCCACCTAGCCAAGCCGGCTTTCAAAATTAAATTTCATTGTGAGTTATTCATCATGGTATCCAAAGTGACAAAGAGTAAGTCACCCCCAAATCCAGGTCCCAGAAGGACTTATTCTCAAAGGGAAATTAATTGAAGTCACACATGCTCACATTCAGCTGTTAAGACTTGAAGACCATTGCTTCCAAGAAATGACAAAGAGCTAAGTGACAAAAAGAACATGGAACCAAAGTCACAGAGCAGAAAGTCTCAATGACACTTAAAACTAATGCATGACTCTCTGCCATACTCAGGCTTCAGCCATCATTTGAGCTTTATTACCTGTGCACGTGGATGTGCATGGCATAGGATGGACACTGACTACTCATTTGCCACACAGTTTTGCATGGCTGCCATTCTCACACAACACCAGCAAACAGTGACAGAACTCTTGCTGTGGGCCAATCCTGCATGGCCACCCCTGAGTGTGCTACAGAGTCACCAGNNGTGGGGCCANTGACCTTCTAGCAGGGGATTCTCATGTGTTCTACAGATGGAAAAACTAAATCCCNGTGGGGTGGGATAACTTTCCTAGGAACACCCGGATTCTAAGTGGTAGTGTCCAGTTCGATCTCACCCTCTCCTGTCTGCTCTGTGGCCTCTATCTGTTACCCACAGACTGTACTGTCTCTTTTTATGATCTTTGTAGAGAGCAATTTTTCTTTGCTCTGTGTGTCACTTCTTGGCCTAGATTTACTTAGAAGATAATATGTCCCAGCATTTAAGAAATTGTACTTTTTTTTCAGGGTTCATATTTAACAATAAAGAATCTGACCANCTTCCCATTCTTTGCTGGGGTTTTGTCTGGTTTTAACATATACAGAACTTGTGCATTCCATCACAGCTCTGAGTTCATTTCTGTAAACACCTGCTGTGACTGGAAAGTGCTGATTTTTGTAGTCACCCCCTACCTCTGGCTATCGGTCTTCCTGTCACCTTTTCTACAATGATCCCTGAGCCAAGCTTGGGATGAAGGGGTGTGATGTCGATGTCCAGCTCAAGGCTGAGCATTTTGTACTCTCTTATTCTCTGTGCTTTGACCATTTGTGGGTCTCTATGAAGGGAGAATCAATTTTCTTTGACCGTATGACCCCCGCAAGGTCAACCATGCACCCAGGGATGGCCACTCACCCAAGAGTACATAGGCAGCATTGACTGGACTCAGTGAGTTGTAAGAAATGAGGACACAAATTTGAGTGAGAAGGGAATAAGGGTGTGCGTCTGGNAGGAACTGGGAGAGTGGAGTGGACAGAATCAAAATGCAACGTGAAATTCTCCAAGAATTAGTAATCATACTTAAAAATCTATTGGCTAGTAAAAGAAAAAGGAGGAGGTGGGGAGGAGGAGGAAGAGATGATGATGACTCTACCCTTGGGATNCTGTCTTGATCTTACTCTCTTCACAGGTAAGTATGGCATAGACACAAATTCAATAACTTACCCACTGGAGGTCAATGAGTTCATAGATTACTGGCTGTGCCTACATAAGAAAATCTAAAACTCAAAATAGAAAATTAACAATCAGCAACCAAAGACAGGAGAAAGCAAAGCCATCAAGCAATGTGATAGTTGATTTTAAATGGTCACTTGTTGCAACATAGAAGTACCAGGAAAGGGCTTGTCGGCCCAGGAATTATCTCGATCAGGTTGCCCTGTGAGTGAGTCTGTGGAGAGACATCCTGATTGCTAATGAAGGTGGGAAGACGCAGCCTTGAATGCGGTTGGCACCATGTCATGAGCTGGTCTTGAACTGTCCAAGAGTAGAGAAAGCTACCTCAGTAGTAACCAACCAACAGAAGGACAAGTTTTTCTCTCTCCACTCTTGACATGATGTAATATGGCTAGCCGCTTGAGTTCCTGCCTTGGCTTCCTTGCAATGATGGACTACACCTTGGAATCATATTCCAAACAAACTCTTTTCCCTTAACTTGCTTTTCTGTGGGACAGNTTGTCACAGCAACAGAAACGAAATTATGACAAGCAATAAAATCAGAATCCCAATGCCTCAGATGTCCTCCTTTTCTCTCCTCTGACACAGTCACATGGTGCTGTCAATGCCTGCCTGTGGATGTCCTCACCGCCATAGGCCACGAGTTCATGGGAAGTAGAGCCCTGTACACCTCACCCCTCACCACAGTCATCTAGGCTAAGTGAAAATAGTTCTTCTGCCTTGAAAGATCTCCTGTGTGTNGGTCAGCCTCCTGTAAATCCAAAACCTTCACAGTATTTGCCAAACAGAACTTTCAAAGACTGACTAGAGCCTGAAATGGAGCAAGTTCTTCCTTAGTCCATGCCCACGGCACACCCTAATCATCCCAGCTACGACCACCTCCCACCCCCGCTGTCAAGACCCCACTTGCCTAAAACACACTGGCTATGATGTTTATTACCCAACAAGGACAATATTGTTATTGATAGCAGCAATAAGGATGCCATCAAACATGAATGCTCACATTCAGCAAGGGCCCGTCAACTGATTGTTTATGTAAATGCAAGCATTCGCTCATCATCACACCCATTTTGCAAAGAAACAATCAGCCGGGTGGGCTGTTTCTTTCTGTAATATGTTTTTAATATTCAGTTCACTGGAAAACAATCTGCAACAAAAGAAAAATATATTAACGAGTGTACGAGCTAAATCAAAATGTATAGTAAACACANGGCCAGAAGATCGGTGGCTGGCCGTGTGCCCTGGGAAAGTCAGAGGGGCCTGAAATGCTGATGCTGTTCTATTGCTGTGTCTTCCACTCAGCATTCAGTGGACAAGTCCATTGGCCAGCCCCATAACTACCCTTCCATCTGGTCTCCAGAGATCTCTACCATGGAGGCCACAGGAAGAACATATTTACATGTGTGTCCTGTCCTGTGTAACTCCAGCAAATAAGAAATTGGATTCACCTTAATTACACTTCTAGAAATGTGTNGACAGTCATCNTGCCAATAGCCACAGCCCTTTCTACTCTTATGAAGAGAGGNGCTTGCTCTATCCAACGTGTGGTTACTACTGAAGTCTTCAGCTTNTTTTAAGGACAAAGGAGCCCACTGAATTATTCTCTAATAGACCACATCTCTGGAAAGGGCCAGACTGTGGATAATTTCTTCTTTATAAGCAATGTAGTCTCTGCTTCAATACCTGNTCCTGCCCTTCGGGATATAGACAGCAGTCAGCAACACATCAAAAACATGGCTATCTANATCTGGAATGACTTTTCATCTGTAGAATGGACTCAGATTGTACANAGTTTGCCAATCGCTAAACTGTTTGTCACCTGAAGCGTGACCCACAGACCCTGAGCCTTTACATTCTTCTCAGTGGAGCTGTTCTTTGGACTAATAAAAGGGTCCCATATTTTGTTGTTTAAGGATATTTCTCATGTACATTAGTGCTGCACATATGTCAGCAAATTCTGATACAAGAGAAAAAATAGAATGTGTGTGATTTTCCTTGGCACCTGTCCCTCTGTGCCTGTCTGAAGAACTCTTGCTTTGGACGATGCTGTCCTGGAATGTGTTGTTCAGCAGGCACCAGGATGTTGAAACCCAAACACATTTTCACTCCTTGATGCTGGCCTACTGCTGTGTGCTAGAACTAGAGTTCAGAGTCACACCCAGCAGGTTGGATGTGAAGCTCACTGCTAATTGGTCGAGCCACCTTCTCTTGACCTGTTGGAGACTGGGCCATAATGGGAGCTTACTTTGAGAAGGAGAGAGGAAGTCCCAGTCCTGGGCTTCACCCCTCAGAGAGCTCCGTGGTTCTAGGGAATTGGCTTGCCTTTCAGAATATCCTCAAACCCCTTCCTCAGTCAGGGAAGGAGTCAGTTCCCATTAAAGACTCCNCAGGGACTTTCTCCTTCTGTTGTTTCTATCCTAATCACATTCCTGTTTTCTNTCTTNAAGGGGAGATGGGACACGGGACACGGAGGCAGAGTTGCAGGGTGAGGACTCAAGAGAGAGGAAGAGCCCTCCCCNTTCTGCCTTGGACTCCACTCTGAAGTTTAACTGNAGGAGAAAAAAGGAGCTACATTTTATTTCTAGACTCCGAACCACACCCCCTGGAGGAAGCCAGGCACAAGGCTCATCCCTGAGCTTGCTATCAGACTTCCCAGGCCTGCTCTGAACTCCCACCTCACTTCATTTCTCATAGGACTTTAAGCAGCCTGTCTTCTCCCTGCCCTGCCCTCAGTTCCCCCAGTGTGTCATGGGAGAGGGGGAGGTTGAGATGGCACTTTATAGAAGGTTGCATTAGAGTAGTTTGAGTGACATCACTACTACCTCCATCAAGGGTACCCACACAAAGCACATGGGCAAAACCTGGTTACCTGAGGACTCTGAAGTACACCACATAGCTGGTAAAACCACCGGAAAAAGGGTAACATGTTGCTAAGTATTGCCTGGGCAAAATGGGGGTGCTCTCAACCTAAGACACTTGGAGAAATGGATGTGTAATGTCTCAGATATCATAAAGTGCATTTGACATGTCATACTTAAAAAGGAAAGCAGTGATGCTCCTACCCTTGTAGGCACACCTCACCCTGGTNCCNGGTGACAACCTGAAGCTATGCAGAGTTAACACTCTGAGAACGGCAGGGCAGGGCAGTCTGTGTCGCCAACGGGGAGGAAGAAGCCAGCTTTGATTCTAAAAGTTTGCATGGAGATTTCAAAGAAAGCATGTCTTTGCTTTCTTGAAAATGTATCCAATTGAATTTCCTTTCAAAGGAGAACTGAGTGATTCCTTCATTTCGGCCTCATAAATACCATCTCTGCACAGCGTATTACGCACATCATTTATTCAGCAGATACCATAATGTATTCCGGGCTGCTCTTAGGGAGAGAAATTTCAATATTAGATAAAAATAGTGAGATGGGAGCGGTAACTGTGTTTGTCTGGTACACAGAGTAAATAGGATTGTTAGCGATTGCTAAAGGCTTCGGGGAAAGATAGGGTAACAAAGATAGCTAGCGCCGGATGGGGAGTGAGGCAGTCACAGAATTCAAGGGAGCTCATCTGCCACCGTGCACTGCTAAACAGGCCCAGAGATGAAGCCTTCCTTTCTTAGACCTGCTCGGAAGAATAACTGAATGCTATCCTAATGAGAAATCTACCCAGGCTGGGATGTATGTCTTCCCTCCTCATCCCNGCCACCCCACCCCCATATTGCTCCCCTTAGACATTCACAAACACACACTCACAATAACCTTCAACATCACACAAAGAATCAGAGGTCTTGACTAAACTGCACTCAACAAGCCAGCTAGCATGGCTGTTCCCCTCTCTGAACACGAGCCCCCACCCACCTGCATGGGAAAGGCTTTGACTCTCTGTGACCTTCTTCTTCCTCTTGTTTGTGCATTTCAGAGCTGGCCCGTACTCTGAGTTTCCTATGGATACACTCAATCCTCACAGCATCTGGNATGTAGACAGCAGCATCTTTCTATTCAATGAGGAATGTCTCCATTCTACAAGTGAAGACATGGATACGGCAGGCTCAGAGGGTTTAAATGACAGCCCAGGGTCACACCATAGAAGTGACTGGGCCAAAACTGCCCTTATGCTCTAGGAAAGCATGTGATATCCACACTGGGCATTCTGTCACTATCTTTGGATAAAAGGTACAGATCTGACATCTAAGGACTGCTAGACAGTCCAATCCATAAACAGTTTGCTATGCAAGCACAAGGACCTGACTCCCATCCCCAGCACCCATAGCAACACACACCTGAAATCCTAGCACTGGGAGGTGGAGGCAGGAGGATCCCTGGGCTCACTGGCTGGGCAGTCCAGCTGAATTGCTAAGCTCCAGATCCAATTGGAGACCCTGTTTTCAAAAAAAAAAAAAATGAGAGGGAGAATGATGGAGGAAGACCCAATGTCAACTCTAGCTTCCACGTGCATGTGCACACACATGGACGTGCACTGTTAGGCACACAGAGAGGACATACATAAACTTGTACACAGAGAGAGACAGACAGACAGAGAGACAGAAACCGAGAGAGACAGAGGAGAGATCTAAGAAGAGAGAATCTGGATTATTGTACTCAGTCTCTCGTCTTTTCCTCTCAGTCACAGACAAAGACCTAGGGAGATACATACACATTTCACCATGCATGGCCCTGACTGTCTCCTACTTGGCTTTTGTGTGTGAGACCCCCAGTGGAACTCTGCACAGGAGGAGCTCGAGACCCTGTGAAGCGTCAGCCACGCAGACTGGAACTTCTTCTACTGGCCGTTATTCATGTCTCATTAGGAGATTGCTGGTTTCTGCTCCCACCAGTTAGAGGTTTCCTGACGCANGTGGTTTGCTCAGGTGTTCTGACAGTTTCAAACCCAGGGAGCAGGACTCAAGCCCAGTATCCCGGATGAAAAGAACAAAATTATGTGTGAGGAAGGCCTTCCCTCTCCTTTTATCTACTGTCCCCCCACCTTCTGCACACAACCATCTCCTTTTATCTACTGTCCCCCCACCTTCTGCACACAACTCCAGAGCAGGTACCACCCACGGCTTCTTGTAGCTTTTACCTCCTGGAGTCTCTTTCTCCCCTCTCCTAGGATCACGCAGAGCTAGAGGCCTTCGTCTACGCAGACTTGTTTAGCTCCCATTATTTCTGCAAAGATATTTTCCTAATTCCCATGGGCAGAGTCTGAAAAACTCAGATATTGTTTTTGGTTTGTTTTTTTAAGCCAAAGAACATCAGATTCCAAAGTTTGCATTCTTGCCAATATGCTCAGTTCCTGTGCCCTGAGTGGATGGGGATGAAAATATACTTTAAGCTATATAAAATTTAAAATATACTTGGAGCTAAAGTTTCAGTCTCTCCGTCTGTCAAAAATACTTCCCAAGCTGATTGGAGAAGTTGAGTTATTCATGCCTTACCAACAAGGGCAGGACACAAGGCCCACACCCACAGCTGCCGGGGGACTTTGGGTCTTCTGGAGAAGAAGGGAATGCTGGGAAGTAAATCTGGGGACATAAAGGGAACTGAACCTGGACAAGTCCAAAGGCTTGGTTTCACACNGCGGCACTGAGCTTGGAATTGTTGAATGCTTGGGATTAAAGTTAAAGCCTTGTAAATCCAGGGCAAATAATTGCTTCTAAGCCACATCAGCCCTTTCCTGGTGGTCACTGTTTGCTTGCTTGCTGAGACAGGGTTTTGTGTATCCCAGGCTGACTTCTAACCTGACATGTAACCAAGATGACCTTGAACTTCTCCTCCTGCCTTGTCCTCTCCTGTGGGAATTCAGAAGTGACTACCACAGCCTGCTTGTGCCATCCTGGGGACCGAACTCTGGGCCCTGTGTGACCTAGACAAGTACCAAGCCACATCTCCAGCCCATTAACAGTCGTTTGAATCCCAACCCATGTAGCAGCTCAGGCTTGGAAAGGCCAGACCCTAGAGGACCCAGGTATTGCTATCCTTCAACAATTCCACTCATTCCCTTTTTATGAAAACACTGAGTCCAGAATGGAGGAAAGAGAGTTCAAATGCTCAGACCGGGGTTCAGATCCTCCTCTGTGTTGCTCCCTGAGCCTGGAAGGGTCTCTTGAACTGTGAGATCCAGTTTATTCTTGTGGAGAAGGAAGAGATGAGTCTAGAAGAGCTTCCAGTTTTAAATTCTCCTGTCTCCTCTGATGCCTGTGCTGTCCTCAAGAGACTCNAGGGTCACCACAGAAACCCAACCTGCACAGTGAAGCCTGGATTCCTCCTCTGAATGCTCTCTGTGGATTTGGGGCCACACCTTTACGCCTAGACAGAAGGATTCTGAGCATGTTGGGAGTGTATTAAGCCCACTCAGCATTCCACCCTAGACTAGTGTCTCCAAGTCACACTGGCCTCGTCCAAGCCCCCAAGAAGAGATCAATGGTCCTTCCTTAAGCAGGGGAAATGCTTCCTCTCACCCCCTTGAGGGCCACATTTCCCTGCTACACTTCACCAGGGATGAACAAAGTCAGAGAGCTGGAGGGAAGGAATGAGGCCTAGGAAAAGTAGAAAAAGGAAGGAAGATAGAGGCCAAGGAGGGAGAAAGGGAGCCAGGGAGACAGAGACAAACAGGCAGAGGGGATGGGAAGCCAGAAAAGCGATAGTAACAAAGGGGGGGGGGCATCTGAGAGGCTGGCACAGCAGGAGGCCAGAGAGATGTGGGGGGCGGGGGTAGACGACAATACAGTCTGAGCCACTGGGCTTTGCTTTTTGGGACCCCTAAGTTTATAATTTCTGCTACACTGGACTGGAACTCATCCTACATTTCCGAGACAAGCCACCCTGCTCGTCCTCCTTAGGAGGTGATTCTTCCTTTCGGCCTGTACAAGGTCTCTCTTACTCAGACTTAAGAATGAGAGAGAGAGGGGAAGATGCAGATGGGACCAGGATAAAGTCCACTGCCCATGGTCCAGGACCGGGACTATTCCAACCTGGCCGCTGGTCTCCACACTTTGTCCTGATCTCACCCAAAGATGCTCAGCTACAGAAGCACAGAGAAGATTAAAGCTTGGGAGGGAAAGATGCTCTCTGTGAACCAGACCTGCCATGGGACTCAAACGCCCCAGCAAGCTTTCTTGTTACTGCAGACCATTGAAATCAATGCATGTCACAATATCACACACAAGAGCCAGGAGTGCCTGCAACCCGAGCATTGTGCACAGGTAGGATTTTTCTAGCAAGTCATTCGGCCAGGACTGTGCAGCCAGCTTCTGGGCTTGTATTCTCGGGCAAATGTGAGTAAGGACACTGTGATGTGAGCTGAGGACAGGTGATTAGGCAGTCTGTACCTTGGCAGATCCCTGGGTACAGGCACACGTCTATATTGTGTTCCGTTTTTTTACGTACCTTTGCTTGCCCCATCTTGTGCTTTGCCCCCACTCCCCAGGCCCTCTTCTCTCCTTCTTAATAAGTAAGAGGGACAAGGAACTGCAAAAGGAAAACATGTAGAAACGTTGAGAATTCAGAAAATATATCTTTTCCAAACTGTGCAGTTTGGTATTGGCAAGATGACAAGGGGCCCTGCATCCTGGTGCAGATAGCGCTGCAAAATCCCACAGCTTGAGCCTGCAATATATGTATGCTTTATGCCAAGCGCTAAACCAGTGCTTTTAAACAAATGATAACCACCACGCTGATGCTCCCAGGACCAGGCCTAGGGAATGGATTTGTAAAGGGTCTCTGGATTCAGGCCAAGACACAAAGTCCACCTTGCTCTTGCCTACCAGCTCTGGTACCCAGCCAAGGACTGACACTACAGCCTCAGCTCCCAGTTCTCCATCCGTCCCGGTATCGGGCACCATCCAGGACTTGAATTCCATCCCCCTTGTCAGGCATGTGGGGTCCAGAACATCAGACAGCATGTTTCTCTGCACTCAACTTCATAAACTTAACTAATAATTTCATTCGCCCCATGCTGAAGCCACTAGCTCAAGCCGCAAGCAACTTAAATGAAACGGGTCATAAAAATCCCCTTCTCTGCCTGCGCTTGATGCCATCGTTAAAAAAGAGAAGGGATGACAAAGTGAGAGGGGGAAACGCCGTGATTCTTTTATGTGAAGATTACATTTAAAAATAACCGGCTAACAGTCTGCACTTTTCTGGGGCCTGACGTCTCGAAACGCATTTAGATTGATGCAGGCTGGGGCTGAAGTTCCCGAGCTCAGTAAACAGTCAAGTGTTCTTAATAGAAATTGCAGTTTCCCGACATCTGTTAGGGAAAAGGGAACGGGCGAAACAACAATTTAGAGTGAGATTGGTTTTGTTAAATGCATTTAAATTCCAAGATTAGTGTGTTCTTTCTTTTCCAATTAGCGTTCACTTGGAGAAAGGTTACAGATGAAAGGGCTGGGGAAGACACGGTTGGGTTTGGGGTGCTGGGTTGTTTT
>LZPO01087458.1:22801-42885 GCA_001675575.1 Neotoma lepida | reverse complement strand
AGGACGAATAAGGCCATTCTACTGAAACTGAGAAAGACACTGAGCCCCCAAAGCGTGCTCTCTGTCACTTATCAGCCTGCCAATCAGCTCCAATCTCTAGGGGATCCTTAAGAGCCTCTAAAATGGACCAGAGCAAATGAGTTCAGTAGCACACAGAGAAAGGAATGCATAAATAGGGACAGGTGTGAGCAGGGACCCATTCTTGTCATCTGCAGGCTTAAACGCCACACTATGTGCACCCCTAAGTGAGAACCCTTGCATGGTAACTTTTTGTGTCTACTCCTATCTTCTCACCCACACAAGTCACTGGGTCGAGCTGGTATTTATTTGCCTGTGAGTTTGTTTACTTATTTACTTTCTGGTGCCAGGGATGGAATCTAGGGTCTCACACATTCCAAGCAAGCACTCAATCACTCCACCTACAACNGCGAGCCCCAGGCTTGGTCATTTTTAATGCTTGAATTTTACTCAATAAATTTTCATTTTTTGGAGCTTTCAGTTTCTGTTAAAATCTCCCACCAAGACTGAAATGTTCTCTTGCTGTTCTGTTCATTTTGTTTGTTTGTTTTGTTTTCTTACTTTGAGTTAGGTACACGGGGGTTTGGGTTTGCTCTGTGTTGCTGAAGAANGGTTGTCTGCCATTGTTTAAATCTTTACTCAACAGTTATCTTTCCAAGGTTTTTCAGCCTCAGCATCTGCTTTGTGAGATATTGAAATCAATATTCCAACTTTACTTTTAATTGTGTGTGTATATGTGTGTGTGTGTGTGCGCGTGTGTGACCACTAAGACTAGAAGAGGGCAGCAGGTACTGTGGAGCTACAGGTGCTCATTGGCTGCCTGAAGTAGGTGCCAGGAACCAAACTCCAGTCCTCTGGGAGAGCAGGAAGCACTCTTAATTGCTGATCCATCCCTCCAGCCCACAGTTTGTTTTGAGATAAGGCTTCTTTACCATGCCCAGGATAATCTCAGACTCAGGATGCTCCTCCCTCAGCTTCCCAGGTGCCATTATGGACGGTTATATCCCAGCATTCCTTTGGATTGCATGTTTCTGTCTTTTAGAAAGTCTCTACTCACATTTCTGTGTCTTTCCTGGACATGTCCTCCTTATAAACAGAGATGGGAGCCTTTTGCCTATTTNTTTAATGAAGTCTTAATTCAAAATTACTGNAAATTCACATGTGGCTGAAAGGGGACATAGCGACTTCAAGTGCTCTTTATGGAAGTCCACTCAAGGTTAATTNCTCATAGCCATGAGAGGAACTAACACCACAGCCAGGGTATCTGCATTGTTGCAGTCAAACCTTGGAATGCCTTCAACAATACAAGGCTTTCTTTTTGCGTGTGTACAAACGGGGTGGGTTTGTGCACACATGGTCACATATGTGTGGGTGCATATGTGTGAGGATTATTGTGCATGTGTGAGCACCTCTATGTGGAGGCCCCACGTTGATGCTAGATGTCTTTCTTGACCCCTCCTCACTTTAGTTACCAAGACAGAATCTACCCCTGAACCCAGGGATTACCAGTCCCAGTTAGTCTGGCTAATTAGTTTGCTCTGGAGATGCCCTCCCTAGTATTGGAATTAAAGATGGCCTCCAAGGCTGGCAGGCTTCTTGTGGACTCTGGGTGTCTGACCTCTGGTCCTCATGCTTGTGGGACAAGCACCACATCCACTGAGCTGTCTCTCCAGCCTCAGACAAGGCTTTCTTCTGCAACCTGTCTTTTCAGCCATGCCCACTGTCCGTCCTGTGATCAACCCCCCTTAGCCCCTTGTAAACATTAGTCTCATCTCATCTTCTACACCTTGACATTGCAAGGATGTTGCATAAATGGGGTCCTATCATCTGTTATCTTCTGACTGGCTATTTTCCCTCATTGTGAATCCTTTGATGTCCACTCGTGTTGTATGAATCAGTAGATAGCTCCTTTTGGTTGCTCATTAANATCCCATAGCCTGGAGGTATCACATCTTAACCACATGCTTTCTGAAGGACACCAGAGTGGCTTCTGGTTTGAGGCTACTGTAAACAAAACACCAATATAAATATTTTCCCGTAGATTTTTGTGTGAACATATGTCTTCACTTCTTGGATTAAACAAAAAAATTCNTAGATTATATGGTACTCATGTAGGGAGTGCTTAAGAAGCTGCTAAATGGTTTTCTGGACCATTCTAGCTTCCCACCCTCCACTCCCCTGCCAGGGAAGTCTGAGTGAACCTGTTTCTCTCCATATTNACCAGCATCAGGNGATGTCACTGTCTGGCTGTAGGTGAGNACTNTTATCTTGTTGNTGCTTTAATTTCCAGTTCCCCAGTGGGCAGAGGATGCTGGCCACCATTTCATGGAGTATGTTCNTGAGAGGCNTCCTTAGTGAAATGTCTCCATGTCTCTCTGTTTGATCATTTGCTTTCCANTTGGATCATTTGAGGTGTTTTTATTCATTTACAATTGAATTTTGAGAGTTCTGTGTGCTTCCTAGATAATAGTCCTTGATGCAGAGATTTTCTCTCACTATGCAGGCTTTTTATTGGTCTCTCTCTCTCTCTCTCTCTCTCTCTCTCTCTGTGTGTGTGTGTGTGTGTGTGTGTGTGTGTGGTGTATACAACATCTCACTATGTAGCCCTAGCTGTCCTGGAACTCTCTCCATAGACTAGGCTGGCTTTGAACTCACAGAGATCCTCCGGCCTCTGTCTCTCGAGTGCAGGGATTAAAGTCATGTGCCTAGTATCTTTTCTTTTTTTTAAATTTTTTTAACTTTTTTAATTTTAAAGACTTTTAATTATTTTTATTGTTTGAGAATTTCATGTGTGCATATAATGCTTTTGATTGAATACTTCCTTGATCCCACCCCTCCAATTCTTTCACCCATCTCCCCCACCACTGTCCATTCCCAACTTCATGTGCTCTATTGTGAAACCCACTGAATCCCCTCAACACCGTCTATATGGGTGACCTCTCTAGGAACACACCCCTGAAGAAAATTGACTGTCATTCTAGTATCAATTGCCAATAGCTTCTCAGCTAGGGGTAGGACTCCAAGATTCCCACACACCTATCCATCCTGGGATTTGGGCTGCTTTGATCTTGCACAGGTCTTGAGTGTATGTCACAGCCACTGTGAGTTTATGTATGTAACTCTCCTGTCCATGTCTAACAATACAGTCTCACTGGCTTTCTACACCCTTGGCCATGTTGATCCTTGAGACTCGATGGTGGGGGGCAGCATACTATAGATGTCCCATTTAGAGCTGAGCACCCCATAGTCTCCTATTCTCTGTATATTGATCAGCTGTGGGTCTCTGTATTAATTGTCANATACGTCAAAAAGAAGCTTCTCTCNGGAAGGTTGAGAGATGCGTTAATCTATGGGGTATAAAGATAAGGGCTTANGTGGTAGTTTATTANGATGCCCACTTAGCAGGATAATACTATCAGGCTCAGGCCTATGACTTTAGCAGCCATGGGTTTTTAATCCCAGTTAACTGTGTCCAGTACAAGTTCTATCTTGTGGAGCAGGTCTTAAATTCAAGCATGAAGTAAAGTGGTTACTCCCATAACTTTCATGCCACTATTCAAAGTGGGCATATCTTTTCAGACCACTCATTACTGTAGCTCATAGAGTTCACACTGATTAAGAGTACTGATTACTGAGAGTGCATTTTGCATAGCAAATGCATAGTTTGCATAGCAAACTACTGGCAGTTGCTAGGAGAGTGACAATCATTTTTCTTTATGAGTATGCCTATTGTTGGATTTCTGCACCCCAGTGGATGACCCCATGCCTGTAATATNCTTTNTCATCAGGNCCACCAGCCTGCAAATAATGACATGGAAACTTATTATTAATTATGGAAGCTCAGACTTAGTTTAGGCTCATCCCACTAGTTCTTATAGCTTAGATTAACCCATTTGTATTAATCTATGTTCTANCNTGTGGTGTTATCTCTTTTCCATATTATACCTCCTGTTTCCTCTCCATGTCTCCTGGCATCTCCTGTGCACCTAGATTCTCCTCCTCTTCATTTCTCTCCCTGGAAATCTTGCCTATACCTCCTGCCTAGCTATTGGCCATTTAGCTTTTTATTACACAAATTACAGCACATATATCTTCACACAGTGTACAAATATCCCACAACACACGCCCATGCCCATATGGGCAAGCTTAACTGTAACCAGTGGGTATAATAATAATAATTAATAATACTAATAAAGTGNTTAATTCTGGTGAAGTCCAACTTGCTGATTATCCCTCCTGCAGATTGTGTGGTTTGATCAAAATTTGGCTGGGCCTTAGATGCTGAAGACATTCTGTGTTTTTCCACAGATTATGATTTTACCTTTAAGTCTCTCACCTTTTGGGGATTTGGGGATTTGGGGGTTGCATGTGGTGTTAGACTTGGGTCATGTTGGGTTTGTCTGGTTGGCCTCTCAAGGTCCTATTGTTCCATTACCAGTTAATCCGAGGCTGCCCTCAAGAACTGAATTGGTGTAATATTTTCCCCCAAAGNGATACTTTTGTATGTGTGTGGATTTTCTGTGGCTTGGTTCTCTTCTCTGTTCCATTAACTCATGGGTCTATTTCTCTGCCAATAACATATAGTTTTGATGGGTGTAGCCATGAAATTAGTCTTGGAATTATGTGGCTGGAGTCTTCTCACCTAATTCTTTTTTTTTTCAGTTATTTCTTTTACTTTTTAGTATTATAGTACAATTATGTTATCTCTCCCTTTCCTTTCCTCCCTTAGACCCTCCCATATACTCTTCCTTTCTCTCTTTCAAATTTGTGGCCTGTTTTTTCATTAATTGCTGTTAATGCACATATGTATATCCATAATGTCTCATCTATGTGACTGCCTAAACATGAGCTGAACAAGGGCAATAACAATAAACTTAATTGTGTGTGTGTGTGTGTGTGCGCGCATGCGTGGTGGTTTGAAATAAAATAGCCCCCAAAGGGAGTGGCACTATTAGGAGGTATGGCCTTGTTGGAGTAGGTGTGGTTTTGTTGGAGGAAGTGTGTCAGTGTGGGGGAGGGCTTTGGGGCCTCTTTTCTCAAGCTTCACTNAGTGTGACAGTTAGTCAACTTCTTGTTGCTTGCAAGATGCAAGACTCTCAGCTCCAGCACCNTGTCTGCCTTCATGCTGCCATGTTCTCCACCATGATGATAATGGACTGAACCTCTGAACTGTAAGCCACCCTCAATTAAATGTTTTCTTTATAAGAGTTGCCTTGGTCATGGTGTCTCTTCACAGCAATAGTAAACCCTAACTCAGACAGTGTGTATGTTTCAGGAACTCAGAAGGTGAGGAAACTTGACACAAAAGCCTGAAATCTAAGTTCCATCCTCAGAACCCATGGGGTGGAAGGACCAAACTGACTCCTGAAAGTTGTCCTCTGACCTTCACTTGTGTGCCTTGGTACATGTGCCCACACACATATATGCACATACATGCATGCACACATGGTAAATAAATGTAATGCCTTTTTAGTTATTTTACCTATTCTTCTCCTGTTGCATTTTCATTTCATTTTAAAAATGGTCTTTTCTGTATCCATCAAAAGACCTCACTAGGGTGCTGGTTGGAATCACATTACTGTTATCTCTCACTGTGTCCATGACTAATGTCTTTACTCCATTGATCTCTGAAGGGTATTTGTCTGTCTCTCCTTGTCTTTAGATAAAATTTTATTTCATTCATCAGTGATGCAACTTCTTAAATAGACATACTTTACTAACCTATACCAGCTTTTTTTCCTTTGTTTATTTTGAGTATTGTTCATTTGCTATGGTTTTTGAGACAGGGTCTCACTCAGCAGCCCAGGCTGACCTGGAACTTGTGGCAATCCTCCTGCTTCAGACTCTCACATAATGTTCTGGTTTATTTCTGGTGACTGTACATGGTGTTGTCCTGATAATTTTGGCTCCTGAAAGATTAATGCTGGAGTATAAAAATATAATTAATTTTTCTATTCCTCACATTATATGGCTTAGCTGCATTTACTCATTTCTGGAATCATTTTGTTGATTCTTTTGAAATCTCATATTTAAACTGTTACTCTCATCATTCCTAAAATAATCTGCTTGCTTCCCACATTTCTGTGTCATCATCTTGGTGCATATCTCACCGAAACAGAATGCAGCTGGAAGTTATTTGGTATTATTCCCATATACAGAAATTTTATAAGTGGCAAGTTTCACTTATTAGCATTTGCTATCTAATGATAAATTCAATTCGACTCTGATAACTCTGTTTTCCACTTTCCGTGTTTTCCTTGGGTTATTGTCTGTGTTCGTCGTTGTGAAAAAATGCCTGGCAGAAGCCACATGAAGGAGGAAGGCTTTATTTGTTCTCCTGGCTTCAGTATGTCACAGCAGGAAGTGCCTGGTGGGGGGCAATGACATCATGGGCACGTGACAGGGCCTGCTCACAGCTTGCCAGATCAGAAAACTCAGGCCGGGGCCAGGGCAGATAGAACACTCAAGACTCAACTCCTGGGAATGCCAACTATTCCCCATAGGTCTAACCTCTCGAACACTACCGTAGCTGGAGACCAGTGTTCACACAAGGAGCCCAGGGGAGACGTTTCCAGTCCTAACCATGACATCACCCGCTTGCTTATTGACTGACTTTTGTTGACTTAGTGGGGTTGTCTCTCTTCTTTTCTTCATGTGGTTTTCTTTTCAAAAGTTTAGACAACTAAGCAAAGTCTAGTTAATGTGTTCCATCCCTTCTGTAATAAATACAAGGACTGCAGAGTATTTAATTCCTCCCCTACACCCCACAGCGTTATTGTCTCCTATGGAACTGTTAGGTTGTTTCTAAGCCTATTTGCATGNAGGCTCAGGGTGAGAGGTTTTCTCTAACTGTCTGGTGTTGTCAGGCCATCTCTGCTCAATTACTACAGCCATCCTCCTCCTGAGTGAGCATCCTTATATATGCAAAGCCAGAGCCTGTCTTATTTTGCTGATTGTGTGTGTGTGTGTGTGTGTGTGTGTGTGTGTGTGTGTCTGTGTCTGTGTCTGTGTCTGTGTAAGGGGACTGGAGACTAAGCTACATCCCTGGCTTGATGGCTTTTTCTGAAATAGTCTCAGTATTTGCCATTTTCCCATTTCTCCATGTATATCTAGAGAGGAATGTTTTTTTATTTGATGGATTCATTGGGTCCAAGATTGAGAACTGGGTAGGCCTTTGGCTTCCTCCTTCTGTCCCTTTAGTTGGCCACCTCAGTGGGTTCACAGTGTGGGAGATTCCCTTTGAATATGCTTAAATGAAGCCTGTTTGGGGCTGAAATTACTGTCAGTCACAGAAGAATGAGGGTGCTTAGACCAAATACACCCTGACATTTTAAGGGGGCCCTTCCTCTCATGGGAACACTGGACTGAGTGCTCTGCCCTGTCTCTCTCTCTCTGTCTTTGATCTTGAGTTGGTTCCTTTCCTCAGTTTGGTCTTCTACAGAGAGCACACATAAACACGTTCCAAGTCCAGTGTCCTATTAACATCTAATGACTTATATGGTAGTTTCAAGATACTCTGGGGTCTAGATGGAGCATTCTGTCTCCTCCAAATGGTTAATCAGGGGGTTGAGACAAGGTGTGACCTCGCTGTTCTGTCTTATCAGCCCATGCCTGGGTTCTGCATCCTGGTTGCTCTGCCTCCTCCCCATGACTTCCATCTAAAGGGACGCTTAAGGGTCTGCATCTCATTTCCTTGACAAAAATGTCAACAGCATTATCTTACACGTGTGCTGTACAGATAAGGGCAAGTCACGTTAAACAGTCTGCTCCACTCACTTTGGGTTTACCAGCTTATGTCTTTATTTTTAATTCAGCAAAACTGTGGTCTTTGTCACAGAGGTGACAAAGCCAATCCAAGCCACTGGCACCAGAGGCGACAGAGTCACCTTCCACAGTATGGGATTGTGTGTGATTCACTCAAGAAATGGAGTCATCAGTGAGGGGGAAAAAATAAGCCGTCTTTCCTTCTTCCAAGTATATCAAATCTTGTCTGTTTTTGTTCAAAATTCCCCTACAAAATCCAGAACTTCTGGACACCAGCCTGGCCAGTCACTTGTGAAGAGTGACNTCCATTTGCTCCTATGCACTCGACCAAGGCTTCATGTTCTATTTCTCCTTCCAAGTGTGACATTGTTAATTTTTGTCCAACAATGTTGATAGCAAGAATAAGGTCATCTCATGGGACGTTTTCTGAGTGTCATCTTCCTGCCAGGCACAATGCCTTGTGCTTTGCATAGCTCCTGTCCCCAGCCCCTGGGACAGCCTCACAGGACAGGTGTAGCACAGAAACTTCTCTAGCTGCCAGTGGTGATGCACACATTGATCCCCAGCACTTTGGGGACAGAGGCAGGCAGATCTCTGTGAATTTGAGACCAGCCTGATCTACAGAGCGCATTCTAGCACTAGTGGAAACAGATGAGCACTCTGAATAAAAGGGGTCCTGTTGGAGAAGGACTCATGGAAGGACTTTCTGCAGCATGGTGGTGGAATGTTCAAGGACTTCAGACCCAAGTAGCACCAATAACTGTACCAAATTATCTTCACATCTTCACAGCATAGTAAACAGAACCATACACTATCTAGGCAGAAAACAACAANAACAAAAAAAAGTCAGAGTCCTGCCTTATAGTCATGATTCATGGACTGCTGTGGGAACTCTGTGTGCTAGAGTGAGAATGCTGACACNGGTTTTGTTAATTAATGGCCACATCTTTATAATATGGTATATACCAGACAGCTCAAAGAGGTAGGTAGATAGATAGGTAGGTAGATAGATAGATAGATACATATATACATACATACATACATAGATGGATAGATAGATAGATAGATAGATAGATAGATAGATAGATAGATAGATAGATAGATAGATGGATAGATAGATACAGGCATACATACATACATACATACATACATACATGATAAATAAATAGACAGTACATAGGTAGGTTGATAGGTAGGTAGCTAGTACATAGGTAGGTTGATAGGTAGGTAGATAGTAATTAGAGACAAATATATGATATAGATATAGATACATGATAGATAATAGATAATAGGTAGCCAGACAGATAGACCATAGATGACTGATAGATGTTGTTGGAGTTTTTTCTTTGGGGAGGCCCACTATCCAGCTCCCAAATAAATCACACATGGAGGCTCATTGTTAATTATGAATGCCCAGCCTTAGCTTGGCTTGTTTTGGGCCAGCTTTTCTTAACTTTAAATTAACCTGTCTGTTTTTGCTTCTGTGCTTTTACCTTTCTCTATTTTTGCATACTGTTCTTTCTTAACTTGGTTGCTGGTTGTGTAGGTGGGTGGCTGGCCCCTGGAGTCCTCCTCCTTCTCTGGCTACTTCTTCCTTCCCCCTGCCCCCTCCCCAGATTTCTCCTTCTATTTATTCTCTCTGCCTGCCAGCCCCACCTATCCTTTCTCCTGCCTTGCTTTTGGCCGTTCAGTTCTTTATCAGACCATCAGGTGTTTAGACAGGCAAAATAACACAGCTTCACAGAGTTAAACAAATGCAACATAAACAAAAGAAACACACCTTAAAATAATATTCCCCAACAGACAGATGATNGACAAATTATAGATAACCAATCCAACTTAAAAAAANTTTCCAGAGTCTATTTGCAAATTCACCCATGGAAGAAATGNACAGTTGAATTCGATTTATTTTAAAAATTAAAACANGGACTGGGATGGCTTNGTGTATAGAGAATGCTGCTGACAGAGTTGGGCCCTTAGAGCCTGGTCCTCTTTTTTGTACTGTACAAGCTGCTGAGGAAAAACTTGAGCAGAAATCATTTTACATCTCAATTGCTCCCGATTAATGCTANCAGATGGAATCAATTAATGAAAAGTCAAAATATACAGGCAGAATGAAAACCCACAACCACCACACAGGGCTCTGCAGCTATGAAGAGGAGAGGAGGGTGTAGTCACCCTGCCCAGCAACCAACACCCAGGGACGATCTGAGGAGTAACTTGGCAAGGTAAGTTACCAGTGTCTTCTGCAGAATGCAGTCATTTTGTTGGGAGAGCACTGTTTCCTTGTAGTGAGCATGTGGGACAGCACTGTTAAGTAGATGAGGTGACATCACCAGGGATTCAGCACACCTTGGTCGCAAGAGTCTNACAGTTTCAGGGAGAGTTAAGCAAGCCTCTTTCCAACCTCCCTTCCTTCAGCCTTTCTGAGAAAGTGGGCAGAGCCTCAAGCAACTGGCAGTTTATTCTCCTGTTTATTGAGAGCTTGCTGTTAAGTGNGTCCCAAGTTTCTCATGTGAAGCACACATTGGTGACAGAGCCTGTCTTCCCCTAGTACAGATGGAGCNGGATTCCTGTCAATCAAGCAGGCAGACAGGTACACATTCCAATCACAAATCACAACAACCCTAATCAAGAGACTGGTTCTGCAGGCCAGAGGCTGGAAATGAAGGATGTTGCCATTCCAGAATGGNGCTTNAAGCCTGGAATGCTCACTATATTTAGCCATTAGGCTTGAGGTTAGATGAAGAGGATTCACAATCCTCACTGGCAGGTCTTTGGAAACAGGATGCATCAGTGTGAGCCATGGTCACCTTCTGTGCAGTGGAACTTCNCAATTTACCTCCCCTGTTCATAACTTCAAGGAGGTTGGCCAGCCTCCACAATCACTCCCTTCCCCTAACATCTTCCCTTTTCTCCTGTTTCTGGTAATTTCTTTCCTACTTTCTACTTCTGAGATCAACTTCATAATCTTGGCCTTAAATACTATCATCATAAAGATGTGGTGGATATGCTAATTAACCTGATTTCATCAGTANACAATGAGCACTTCTTATACATTGTGCCCATGTTATGTAAAATCAGTTTGCATATCGCAAAATGAAATTCNAAAGGGATAAGTTGGCTGGAGAGATGACCCAGCAGAGNAGAGCACTTGCTGTGAAACCATGAGAACCTGAAGTTTGGATCCCAGCACCCACATAGGAAGCCAGGTGTGGTCAAGTCTGTAAGCTTGGTGCTGTGGGGGACAGAGACAAGAGGGTCACTGAGGCTTGCAGATCACAGAGTCTATCTCCAGGGTTCAGTGAGTGACCCTGTCTCAAGGGAGTATGACAGAAAGAGACAGAGCAGGCCACTTGACACCTTCCTCAGGCCTTCAAAAACACATACACGCATGTTCGTGCAACATGCACCAGACTCACACACCAAAACTAAAAACGGCTAAGGAAATGCAAAGGAAAAATCCATAGGTCCATATTAGATCTGTAGTAGATGAGGACATGGAACACGCAAGATACAATGTAGCCAGGAGGGCAGCTGTCCAGAGAGCTACGTGAAGATGTCCACATGAAGCCACACAGTTGGCAGGAGGCATGTGGTTCTCGCCATCNTCTGATGTAGGCAGGTACCTTGCTCATCTTACAGGAGAAACTNAGGAAACATCTTAAATAACTTAACCGAGACCCATGNAATGGATCCTGGCAGTACTTGGATCAGAACCTTCCTCTACCTCCTGTAAGCTGGCAGCCTACCTGCCTTCTCTGAATCCCTTTTCTAACTTCCATGGGAAGGGAGCAAGACTGATGACCAGTGTTACAGAATCACACAGTCAGCAAAGGCAGATCAGGACTCAAACCCAGCTTGAGGAAGTCTACCACCTACTGTGATGACTGTGACCCCTGATGGAGCAGGCACCCCTCACGGTGCATGAAACTCTGATGGCCCATGGACTTCTGATACATTGTGGCTCCCTGATACAGCATGGAACCTTATGTGGTGTGGATCCCTAATACAGCATGGACCCCTCATGAATCACGGGCCCTGGATGCCTTGTAGTTCCCTGGTACGTCGTGGACCCCTGAATCGTTAGTTGGCCTCTGATGCAGTATGTGATATGAACTCCTGAAATATCAGGGAACCCTAATGTGCTATGGTACTCAGATGTATCATGAATCACTGAGCAGAGAGATGACGAACATATAAATTCTGGGTTGATAGCCCTGTGATNGGGGGTGCCCCAGTAGATTATGTGGAAGCTGGGAGACTCCAAGGCCCAAGCAGGCAAACCTTCCATTCTGTCTGTTGGGGATCTCCATCTCAGGCCCCATTCCAAAACCTGCCCTTAGAGCACTAAGCNGTGGTTCCTCCCCTGGAGCTGCCCTCTCCAGATCTGCCCCTGAGAAAGGCCACCAAGCAGCAGCTCCTCCCCTCAAATCTATGTCTACAGGGTATTTAAGACCGGGCCCATAGACCGCCCTTTGTGGTTCCCCCTCATGGTTTCTTCCCCTTGGACCACCCGATAATGCTTTGCTCAGATTAAAACCTGGACTTCAATTCGGTTTGACTTGGCCTGATCTGATTTATTGCATCGGTGGAGTTACCCACTACCAGGGGAATTTTACTTATCACTGTCTCTACCGGCTTTGGAGTGGGGTGAGTACCTACAGTTCTGGGGACCTCATATCCTAAACTAAAGGGGGCATTCTTGTAACCACTGAATCCTTTGGTTCAGTGCATTAAATGGAGTGTTGGAGCACCTTGGGTGCATCTCTGTCATCAGCACACCCAGTGGGGTACCATGCTCCCACCAAAATGAGTCATCAGTTGGCAGGAGCCATGCTGTTTATGATTCAAATAACATTGCAGGTGGGTGTGGCCTCTGAACAGAGCTTCTGTTCCACCTTCCCTGTTCCCAGATTATTCCTTTAAAAAATTTTTAAATTACAATTTGTGTAGGATGTGTAATGCCCTGCTATGGTGACTGTGTAGAGGTCAGAGAACAACTTGCAGNAGCTGGTTCTCTCCTTCCATACTGTGGGTCCCAGGGATCAAACTCAGGTTGTCAAGATCTGCAGCAGGTCCCTTTACCTGATGAACCATCTCACCAGCCCCAGGTTACACTTTCAATGGAGCAATGCTTGTGCCACCCTTTCCAGAGAGTCTTTGAATGTCCAAGCCTGGCCTGGAGGATTCTTCCCTTGAACCCCCTCACAGCTCTGCCACTGTGGTAATTTAAATAGGAACGGCCCTTATAGACTCATGTGTTTGAATGCTGGACCTGTAGGGAATGGCACTATCTGGAGGTGTGGCCTTGTCGGGGGAAGTGTGTCACTGNGAGGGTAGGCTTTGCANCCTCATATGCTCAAGCTACACCCAGTGCGGGAGACAGTTCACTTCCTGTTCAAGATGTAGAACTCTCAGCTACCTCTCCAGCACCATGTCTGCCTGCATGCTGTCATGCTTCTCACCATGATGATAATGGACTAAACCTCTGNACTGTAAGCCAGCCCCAATTAAATGTTTTCACTTATAAGAGTTGACATGGTTATGGTGTCTCTTCACAGCAATAGAAACCCTAAGTAAGACAGNCATGTCATTTATTATATTATTATAATAAACATATATTATTATACTTAGCATCTAACTTCTAGGCTCATTTCTGAGGCTTGGTCATTTGGGGTGGGTCACAGTATACTGTGTCTTAGTTGCCAGCTTCCANACTTCCCTATAGCAGTACTCTGTGGANGCTTACTAGTAAGAGAATGAATGAATGAATGAAATGGCCTGAGAATGCATTCTTAGAGGTGGGAACAATGGTCAGCCTGAAAGAATTCTCTGAGCTCTAGATCATGGACAGACTGCTCGCCTGCTGCATCCTACATCCTGATGAGCTTATCCAGAAAGGAGAAAGTGATGGGCTGACCTTGTTTTCATTATCAAGGTCATTTGGAGCAACTAAACCTGAAAGATCATGGGTGCTTCCTCTAACCCTTCATTTCTGAAGATAAGAAGTCCTAGCAGAGCAGAACTAAGCCTTACAGTCACCATACTGTCACTGTGAGGACAGCATCAGCCTCTGCTATCTCGAGCAGGGTGCTCTCTGTTCTTCAAAAATCCTCCCACTCTTCTGCATCCTGAGTCATCTTGCTGAAGCCAGTTGCGAAGTCAGAAATGGGTTCAGGGTCAATAGATATTCATGACAGCAGATTACAAACATTCTCATAACAGGCAGAAGAAATTGTCACTGATTCTTTTACTCTATAGGCTCACTAGCAGTCCTTTGCTGGAAAGTTCTGCGCATACAGGCTGGGAGGCTGGAATTCAGGTCAATGACATTCGCGATGCCTTTTGGAACAAAATCTTTCTGCAAGTGCCTGATTTCCTGTTAGGACTCCAGGTCCTCTTGCAACACTGGTGGAGGGCGGGGACTTCCATCCTGTTTGTTTAGAAAGCTTAACAATGGGCTTTGGGGGAAGGAGGGACCGTGCAAAGGCTCCCGATGAGCTGCACAGAGCAGGTGATACCACTTGAATAATGCATGCCCACTTTGTGTGTGTGCCCGATGCGGNCTCGAATGTGGGAGAATGCGAAGCCTTTGAAGCTCCTGCTCTGAGCAGTGCTGGTGACAGCCTGAGAGTCCAGATAAGATCTGAGCCCTGCCTCCTCCTACTGCCTCCTTGCTCACCATTCTGCCCCATTTCCCTTTTTGCATTTAAAATAAGCTCTGTGACAGCCTCCTAGNCTATGTGAGAGCTTGTCAACAAGGCTGCTTTTGTGTAGCTCCCGTTTGTCCCTTCCTGTGTTGCCCCACCCTGGTTTAGGGCCTTCTCGTGGCCATTGTTGGTACAGTGATGTGAGCCTCCCAAATGGATGTCTTGGCAGTGTCAACAGTGACCCCATAAGCACCTCTATGGGGANGCAACTAATAGGTTCATCCATAAACACACAAGCNGTGCGTTCTGATTNAGCCCCCAAGGCACAATGCTGAACTCCTGGACTCCACNCATACTTTCATAACTTTGTAAGCCTCCCATGGAGGCTTCCTCATCATATCAGCTCATGGTCAACCTTCATGGTTTATACAATGGTGCCTTTTAGGATGTTTGTGCTCTGCNCTGGGTCTCCCAGAGCACAGCATCCCTGTCTGGCTTGATCCTTCACATCTGTGACCCTAGGTTCTCCTGCTTTTTATTTATCAACCCTCACATCAGACATGACCATGATGGAACAGTGGTCCACACTTAGTGTTGATGCTTCTGGTACAGCCATTGTCTGCATCCCTTGATTTAACTCCCAGAACACCCTGATATAGGCATTCTAGCCTCAGCCCTGTAGAAAACCNTACTGAGCTTCCAATGATAAAATGATCCTCCCAAGGTCACCAAGCTGTAAAACTGAGAGAGGATTCAAACGCAGGTCTGTCACTTGCCATACCACACATGGAGCTTAACTTGAGGTTGGCCCNGGTTCCAGGTAGTTTAAAGTATCGAATTTGAATAATTCCAAGCACACCCTCCTNTCTTTGAAATTCCACCTCTCCTCTCTTTTCCCCAAACTGGGATTTCTTTCACTCCCACTCACTCAGGAAATCTCAGACTCTCTGAGGTGCAGCTCCCTGCTCCCTGCTTAGCCAAGACTGCAGTATCAACAGCAAGGATGGTCACTACCAGCTATGTGTAGGTAGACTTTTTCTATATCATGAATGTATACAATGTTTTTGGTTTTTTACTTTTATAAATTGTTGCATCCCAAGCTGGGGAGATGGCTCACTAGTGAAGTGCTTACTGTTGTAAGCATGAGGACATGAGTATGATTCCTGGCATCATCGATGTAGAATACATGAGCATAGTGGTGCATGACTGTGTTCCCAGGGCCAGGGAAGCAGAAATGGGAGGATCCTAGAGATTGCTAGCCAAGCTGTCTAGCAGAAATAGTGAGTCCAAGGTTCTGTGAGAGACCCTGCCTCAATAAATAAAGTGGGGACACCTGATATTGGCCTCCACAGGCAGGCGCACACACACACACACACACACACACACACACACACACACAACATTAACACACACAAGTGACTGAATTTATCCACAGTGTTTGTTATACATAAGGTTTAACTGGTTAAAATACAATAGGCGGCCACTGTGACGCAGTTTAGTCATAAGAACCTCCCGTTTCTCCACTTCCAGCCCCTTCTCTCGGTCCTTCCACTGAGCACAAATTTTACTGTCCTTCAGTTCAGCACACTCTTGTTTTCCCCAGCACTTTACCCCTTGCTTGGATTTCTATAAATTGCTGTTCAGGCTTGCGTGTTCTGAAGTTCATGTGAACGGATTCCTAGGGAATGAATTCTCTTGACGGAGTGTGCCGTTGTGCAGCATCTCAGGCTCCCCTGTTTGGGCTTCTTGGCTCACTGCTACGTTGCCAGGTTATTATAGGATGTACCTACACTTGGTTTGTTTTCAAAGCTGAACAATATCGGACTGTGGGACTCTGCCAGACTGTGCTTACATATTCCACTCCTGGTGTACATTTCCAGTGTTTTGCTGTGACAAGCTCCCCTGGACTGATTACTCTCCCTTCCTGTCTCCAGATGCAGGAGATTCTCCAGGGTAGGCACCTGAGAGAGGCGATGCTGGCACGGGGAGCGCGTGCGCTCTCAATGTCACTAGATAATGGCAAATTGTTTTGCAAAGTGATTGTACCAATTTGTACCCTCATGAGAACTCTAAGAGCGAATCCCCTGCTCCCTACCATTGCCAAAACGTATTATTGCTGGGTATTATCATTTTTGCCCATATGGTAAGTAGGAAACAAGAGCTCATCATGGCTTTAATTTACGTTTCCCTGCTTGTCAATGAGCCACGCACTCTCCCTCTGTTGTTGGCCAACGGGCTTCCTGCTTTGTGAATTGCCTGTTCAGATATTCTATCTAGTCTTCTATTTGGTCATTCTTGGTTTTTATTTTTAATTTTATTTACTAGTAGTGTGTGTGTGTGTGTGTGTGTGTGTGTGTGTGTGTAAATAATGTGTGTGTGGATTTGGCTGCTCTTGTGCAAGTGTGGAGGTCAAAAGACAACTTTTGGTAATCAGTTCTTTCCTTTGAGTGTGGGTTCCAGGGATCAAACTTGGCTGATCAGCTTGGTAGCAAGTTCCATTATCCACTGAGCCATCTCGACAGCCCTGGGGCATTTGTATTTTCTTATTGATGTATAGGAGTTTGTTATCCTGCTTGTTAACATTTTCCCCATACATACAAAATATCATTCCCATCTGAAAGTTTCTAATTTCCTTTATTTTATTATCTTTGGAATCANTCATGTTTTTCTAATTTGTCTTTAGTTGTTGTTGTTGTTGTTTTAATTTTCTCTTTGGTTTTGTTTTATTTTCTTTGTGTGCAGATTTCATTTTTAATACATGTCAAGATGTCATTACTACTGCTTAAGACAAGAGAAAGGCCACCCTCTGCAGAATCTTGGGAATGATACAGAGTCTGGCAGTAGCAACACTTTAGCTGAAGATGTCTGCCAACTGGAGATGGAGTTCAGGCAGGGAGAGGAAAGGAATTGTGCCCTGAATCAGCTTCAGCTGCCATCTGGACAGTGTCTTATGGTGGCCACAGACCTCAGTCTGTTTTCGGATANTTTGGCTACATGGGAATTCCATTTACTTAGCCACACCCCTGCCTGAAGTGCCATTAAGTCAACGTTACTCAAGTCCCTGGCCAGACAAACTCCTGCTCTAAAGAGTCCCAAGCTGAGGATCAGGACTTCCAGAAGTCCTTCTGATTGGTGGCTGCAGGAAGCAGTGCTTCCTTATAGAAGTGCTCTCTTACACAGTCAGGAACCCCAGAGCCTGATTGGCAGGGCTAGGTCAGTGGCTGTCATTGTGACCCCACTGGACACAATGACACTGTGTCCCCACACTGGACCCCACATGACAGAGCCTNCTGGCTCCACCTGTCTTCTCTTTTATGCACATACATACCTTGTTTAACTTCGAAAAATTCTTTTACTGTTTTCCTTTCTCTTAGTATATATAATTCTTATTTTAATTTGTATCGGTTCTTTCAAGGTTTTATACATGTATACAATGCATCTTGATCATATCTACTCATCACTTCCTCTAATTTCCCTCCCCAGGACCCCCATCACATCTCCATCTAAACTTAGTCATCTTTTTATAATATTTATTTATCTAGCTAGCTACTTATTTTAACCCACTTAGTAGAGTTAGTGGCTACCCGTGTGCACATGAGCACGGCATCATCCACTGAAGTATGAAGATCCTACCAGTGACCACATTCTTAAAAGGAAGTGCCTCTTCCTCTCCCAGCAGCCATCANCTGCCAATAGCTCCTCAGCCAGGGGCGGGGCCTTAGAAGCCCCTCCCCAATCAGGGATGGAATTTTAATTGACTTGATCTTCTGCGCATCTTGTCCAGAGGATGGCATTCAACAGCACTCTTCACTATCTTCCAGCTCTTACATTCTTCCTGCCTGTCTTCCAACNGGCTATGGACAGGGCATATGCGTTTAAGGAAAGGCTAGGAGAATATAGGTGAAAGGACAATAGAACAAGTAAATACTCAGGGAAGAAGGNCCAAGCGGGTAGTAGAGTGATGAGGATAAAAATATGAGGGGCAAGGTGAAGGTTAACCAGAGTGAAGTATGCATGAAGAAACTACTTGAGAACCTGTAATCTTGCAATACAAGTTTTGAAATATCATGAGAAGGGATAACAGAGCATATGTGATATGACATAATGGGATAAGTATGAAGAGTCAAAAGTATAAGTAAAGATGAGGATGGGGGGAGGAGAATAGATGGATGAATGGATAGATTGATGATAGATAGATAGATAGATAGATAGATAGATAGATAGATAGATAGATAAAAGAATTTCAAGAGAAGTACCACACATTAGTGAATAGTGTGGTCCCAGAAGACAAAGATTATTATATGAAAATCTCAGTGCTACACATGGGATACCTCCATAAGAGTTTATTTTCAGAAAGATCCTAAAAGNATCTAAATCAACATAGGCCATTGCCATTGCTATTGGTTGCCCCCCATAACTAGAGAGTAAGACCCCATTGCTGAAGACACAACACAAGTTAGTTGCAGAGAAATTAATCTTGAACAGATCAGAAAACTCTCTCCCTGATGGACAGCTTTCAGAGTGCCAGTTGGTGTTATACAAGCTGCTGGATAAGAAAAGGTATTGATGGTCTTATCCAGAATAGGATCATGCATGCTATAATACTGATCTGACAGGCAAGCCGTGCCCATTGGTGCAATGGTGGCATTGCTGTTATGGGCATAACCAACCATTCTGCTGACTAGACTTGAGAGCTACTCCACAGGAAGGAATTCATTCCTGGTGCTGTATACATGGTCAAAAACCATAGCTAGGGCNGTCACAGGCCCTACGGGATAGTCTACTAATGTTTTTCTAAATGTTTCTATTACCATATTGTCTTTTAAATATTTGCATTTATATGCATAGCTTTGATCAGAGAAGCATCTGATTGCAGTGGGTCTTGGTTAATGAAGAGATACACATTAGTGTTCAAAGTGCTGAAAATTAGTGAGTGTGAGTATTCAGCTATAGATGGGACATCTGTATTAATGCTTCTCTTTAAGAATTTTGTGCTTCATTTAACAAGCTACTCCTCATTCAAATTCATTAATATAGTATCCTACACAATCTTCTATCACTTTTATCATTTTTGCCTTTTCACGTCTTTTTCATCTATAATTCATTATTGTATGTATTGTTTTATAGAGTCTATTTTTTCCATATAGATAATACATCTTTTACCATGTTTTGCAAAGTCCATTCACTTATCACTGATTAGCAGAGACACATCCGCTCTACAATTACACACATCGTTCTTTCTTTGCTCTCTCTCCTCTTTCTTTATCTTTACAGATTCTTTGATGCTTTCACTGGTGCATTTGTTGAACCAGGGATGATGTCACACTGCTATAATTACTATCCCCACATTGACTATTGATATGTATTCAAGTCTTCCAGCCAACCTTGTTTTTCTAATCTGGGAGATGCTCCCTTTTCCTGCCATTTGCAATTCCACATAGACTACAGAGCCTGCCTGTTAACTTTAACACACTCATATGTCCATGTAGCCTATTGGGAAAGTATTNAAGATACAGCAAATGTGGTCATAAATTTAAGGAGAATGGCCACAATACTGGCAATTGTCTGGTAATACCAATCTTCTAACCCACACACCTGTTATCTCTCAGTTTCTATAGATTTTTAAAGTCTCTGCTTCCTGTATGCATA
>LZPO01087458.1:4379-19591 GCA_001675575.1 Neotoma lepida | reverse complement strand
GTGTGTGTGTGTGTTTAGGGTTGACTACGTAGGGTTGGATAACCTGACAGGCAGATTGTCCTTAGAAAGAATTGATTCACCCTCATAGATTGTCTGAAGCCCTTAATCTATGAGTAGACTAACACTCCCCATTAACACATGTATGAAATTCTCGAAAATAAATTTTTTAAACATATGCACAATCTCCTGATATAATCATGGTAATGATGTGTTTGTCACTTTCTCTTGAGGTTGTTGTTGTGTTTTACACATGCTGAGACTATCATTTTGTGGATATTATTGTTNCTGAAGCCTCTTATTGTTAAGAGTGGGCCCTCTTTACTTTAACGTTCAGTCTTTATTAGTATGTCTATGCTTGCTTCCTTTGAGACAGTAATACCTAGACATATCTCTTCCCACCCACTCTNTCTCTAGCTCCCTGGTCCTGCATTGTACAAAACAATGTATGCTAAGCTCTATTTTTCATTCCTTCTGAAAGTACACTCCTTTTTAAATGAATCACTTCGTAGTATTCATATATTGTAATCCATTTTTATTGTAGTAGTTTAGTTAATCATGACAATATCTCATGTAGCCTTGGGTGGCCTTGTACTGACTATGTGGCTGGGGATGACCCTAAACTCCTGACCCTCTGGCCTCAGCTTCCCAAGTGCTGGGATTACGAGTATGTACCACATCACCTTATTATATCTATATTTTATTAGTTCATTTATTTTGTCTGTGTATGCATTTGTGTGCATGTAGGGGTGGAGATCTCTCTCTCTCCCTCTCTCTCTCTCTCTCTCTCTCTCTCTCTCTCTGTGTGTGTGTCTCTCTCTGTGTGTGTGTGTGTGTGTGTAGGCCACATGTTGATGCTGAGTTCTTCCTCTGTTTTCCACCTCATGTTTTTGAGACAGTGTCTCTCACTGACTAATAATGCACTAGACTGTCTGGCTAGCAAGCCCCCAGGATCTCTATGTCTCCACTCCCAGCACTAAGGTAAAAAATGTACCCCAGCATGCCATCACTCCCAACATCTGCATGGGTTCTGGGGNTCTGAACTCACGTCTTCGTGCTTACATAGCAAACACTTTACCCACTGAGCCATCTTCCCAGCCCTACATTTAGTTCATTTTGTATCAACCTATCAACCTACTTTGTATGTTCCAGTAAGCCATCTTCTCTTCCTTAACCTCATCTCTTTCTTTTTCTCTGTTTGTCATTTGATCTTTTTTTCTCTCTGGCTTGAAACATTACAAACTAATTTTTTTTCTTTCCTATAATAGCCATGAAATGTTAAAGTTCACCCACAGTTTATCACACACTAGAACTCACTGGTATCCCCCGCCTCTACCCTCTCTCTCTCCTCCCCTCCCTTTCCCTCTCCTCTCCAACCCTCCCTCTCTCCTTCTCAGGCAGCATAGTCCTCTGGAAAACNAGNTCAGGACATTTCCTCTTGANTTTTGCATCTTATTTTGGTTTATTTTGTATCTTTTAAGACTCGGTTCATATCCAGGCTTGTTCCCTGTGCAGTTACTATTTTACACAGTCAGTACATAGACACTGCTTCATCTGGCATCATGCTTGCTTGCTTTGAGTTTCAGGTTTTCCATCTGGACTGACGTGACTCTTCCTGAAAGGAAAGATAGTCTTTAGAAAGGGTCTGATGGTNNTTNAACTCTCTATANATTTGTGTCTGTGTNTTTTCTAAGGTATCTTAATTAAACCTTCTTTCTTGAAAAACATCACTGATCCACACAAGTTCTAATTCTTAATCGGTCATTAATTTGTTTCAGATTTATTTACTTTATGTAAATAAATGCAAGCATTTTGTCTGCATGTGTGTATGTGCACTACATGAGTGTCTGGTGCCTCTGAGGTCAGAAGAAGACATCGGATGCCCTGGAACTGGACTTAGAGATGGTTTGAGCCATCATGTGGTTGCTGGAAACTGAACCTGAGTCCTCTGCAAGAGCAAGACATGCTTTCAACTGCTGAGCCATCTCTCCAGCCTCTGCTGATACCTAATTTCTTTCAGTATCTGGTGGATAAGATTTGTTGCCTTCTGCCTTCCATTCAGGATCCTAATACTTTTGAATTCTAAAGATAACTTATTTTTTCCACCTGGCAGCTTTAAAATTTTCCTTGTGTTTGATGTTCTGCCCATAGGTTGCTTTATTCAAGCTGTTTGNCATTTGAGTGGGTAGCCAAAAGTTAGAATTTGTAGCTTGGGGTCTTTTTCCAGTGATGGGAGCTTTAAGGTACCATGTCCTAGGCATGTGTTAGGCATGGTCCTCATGTGCACATTTTTGTGCACTTTAAGGCACTGGACACACATGCNAGGCTTCTCACCTGACCCTCAGTGTCACCTGGCCACTCTTCCTTCTTTTTTATCTTAGGTGCATTCACAACCATCTCTTCCTCCTGTTTTTACTTCACCGAGCCTCTCATCTGTTCCTAGTCTGTTAAACAGCCATTGAGTTTTCAGTTCTAATTATTATTTTTAAGTTTTTCATNTTTCTGCCTGATTCTCTTTTTGAGATAATTGTCCATTCACTCTTATCTTTTCTTGATCTTATTTTGATACCTTCTTTCACTGAGAAACACTTTAAAGTACTTATTTCTTAAGCAATTTCATTGAGGTATAAATAATACACAATAAATTGCACAAATTTAAAAAGCACATTTTGATGTATGAGGCAGTTGCATACACTTGAAACAACCAGGACTGTCAAGAGAGGGACGTAATAACCAGCTNTAACCACCCTCATCCAATNCCTTCATCATTCCCTCCTTGTGTCTACCCAGGCAGTCACTATGTTTTAATTTACAAAGTAGACATACCCTCTGGCCTTATGGTTTCAACTACTGTTTATTATTTTACATTTTGATTCTGCTTCTGGTTCTCTTGGTAAATCCAAATGCTAGATTTCACCCAGGTTGGCTTTACCCTCATCCCAGTGACACAGATGAAGGCATACCTGTGTGTCTGAGGAGCTCCAACAGTTAGAAGAACAGCACGCGCATTCTCCCCGAGCAGTACATCCTACATTCCATTCCTTGGGGCTCATCACCTCATGATGGCTCGTTGGCCTTCTCTGACCTATTCCTATTCTCTGTGAGTACAAAGTGGGGCAATCGTCTCTNTGTGCAATGACATGAATCCCCCTGTGCTGATAGATTAACTGTGGCTGCAAAAGGCCTTTCTTCTTAAAACCTGTTAATCACAGTAATGGTCCTGATGTTGACTGAGCTTTCCCCAGGAACTAAGCACATAACTGGGAGTTAAAATGTGGTCACCCATTCTGTCACCATGGCGCTGAAGCACAGGGGTTAGCAACATACCTGAAATATGTTGAGCAGAAAACTAAGGCATCCTACTCCAGTCATGTACCCCCAATGCCCATGATTTTAACCAGCATATAATTTTGTACTGTTATATGCTGGTCAGGTCTCTACAGTTTGGTTTTTACTTAAATGTTCGGTCTCATTTAACCTGGCCCCTTCTGAGATTCTACAAGTGTCTTAGTGGCAGGCAGACCTGCTTGTATCAGCCAAGCTTTAAAAAATGTTTTACATTGTCTGGTTGATACTTTACCAGTCTTCAAGGTGGCTTTACTCACCTATGTACCAAGTTGGAGACTGNGGTAGGAAGTGGTTGGGTCATTTATAGTATATTATAATTTGCCACTTGCTTACCAAGCTTGTACCCTGTGTCCCCCTGATGTCAGGCGTGGAGGATGCTTGATCATTGCCATAATTTTGAAAAGCTCCAAGCTACGAAAGCACATGAAAGGACAGAGATAACTGAAGGAGACATGGGGACTCCAGCGGGCTCCTCCAGCAGTTGCTGGCTGAGTTGAGTCCTGTAGACATGGCAGAAAGTGTCCAACAACTGGTGCATGGCAANAAGACACCACCCACAAAGGCACAGAGGCAGGAGGCAGGAAATGGAGAGACAGGAAGGACAAGCTGTCCCACCCCACAGAGGACAAAATGGGAGGCAGAGAACAGGTGAGACCTGCAAGTGAGCAAGGCCAAGACCCACTGCAGGCCTTGGCCCTGATCTCAGAGCCAATCTGAAACCTGACATGAAAAGATTGTTAGCAGTGAGTGTGAGCATGATGCTTCCTTTCAAGGATAGAGCTACAGGATTGTGAGTGTGCAGCTGAGGACAAAATTGAACACTCAACCTAAAATAAGCGATGCTGGAAAAAGTCTGACAGATAAAAAGGGCTGTGATCTTAAGTGTTGTTTTCGTGGCTGGTGGTCCTTATGATAAAATGTCAAAGCCACAGAGAGCATTTCACAGGGAAGTTTCTTGTTTTCCTGTCCCTCTGTGACATAAGCAACAGTGTAAGGAGGAGGCTGAGGAAGGCTGGGAGGAAGAGTCATCTATACTGTTCAGCAGTTCCTTGGAGCTCAACAGTCATTTGGCGTTGCAGTACACTTGAAGAGCAGCCGTGGGCTGGAATGGGAGAGGAATGTGGGTCTGAGAATTATTTAGTAGATTAGGTTATTAGGGTTCAGTGAGTGGGTGTTCAGAGATAAAAGGAATCAGAGGGAACTGGCTGCGTGCTGACTGGAGTGGCAGGTGGAGTGGGTGGCCATCATCCCTCTCTGGATGGGAGACTAGGAGTGAGGCTGAGTTTGAGCTGTCTGAGGAACATGCAAAGCAGGCAAGCCAGCTGGTTGTTGGAGTCAGGAACTTAGGGGAGAGCTCAGGGCAAGCAGGGACCTGGGACTCATCAGCATTCGCATAGCAGAGAACACCACAGGCATATGCAATGAGGAGAAGTGGGGTTGACAATGCTTCTTCAGGGATCATACATGCGCAAAGGGCTGCGCAGAGGAAGTAAGGCCCGAAGATGGTGCCAAACAACCAGAGACAATGCTAGGAAGCCCAGTGGGGAGTTATGAAGGGACAGGGTGAAGACAGCTCAGNAGAAAGACTTCCAGCTGTGCCCAGCACTTCCAGAGCCAACAGAAATCAGGTAGAAGGATGTGCACACTAGACTCTATAATTGACAAGGGGGATTTCAGTCCATGTCTTCAGTTCTTCTTCTAAGACCTTGTAGTAACTTTTCTTCACGGTAATAAAATGCTTGATGAAAATGACCTATGGGATGAGGGGTTTGCTCTGACTCACCTGGCTCTGTTCTCAGGGGCTTCAGAGGCAAGGTGGTACAGAACAGTTCACATCATGGTGAAGAGTATAAGGGGGGGGGCAATTTTTATTCCAAACCATGATGGGCTGGATTTTCTTAGAGTTTCCACTCAAAAAAAGAGGAGAGGTGTGCTATTAGTTACTTTTCTGTTGCTGTGATGAACACTATGACCANAAGCAACCTATGGAAGAAAGGGTTTATTTTAGCTTATGGTTCTGGAGGGAGAGTCCATGATCACAGACAGACATGGCAGCANGTGGCTGGAGCAGGGAGCTGAGANATCAAATCTTCAACCATAAACATGAAGCAGAGACAGGAAACTGCTGCAAGGCAAAACCCTGTAAGGTCACCACCCTGTGACACACTTCCTCCAGTCAGGCTGGAGTCAGGCACCCCCATATGGTTCTCAAACAGCTCTGCCAGCTGGGGATTAAGTTGTCAAACATGTGGAGGACATGTCTCATTCAAACTACTACAGGTGTCAAACTATGATGCAAGTGANATTATAATGATATCAGGTCTTTTGAAAATTCAGAACCTAGTTAGTGTGCACCTGTACACAGATGCTCTGTTACCTGTTTCTGATATATTAGGAACAACCTGACTTTAGCCCAAGAGGACTTAACCACAAAAAGATGTCCGGGCCATCAGCAGATAGAGCTACCAAGATACAACTAAGATTCCCTTGGTTAGCTCATATCTAACCCACCAATGGGAAAGTCTGGGATGGTGTCCTTCCTGGACTAGGAGGAGGCTTTCTTAGATGCCTTTCCTGGAGTTTCATCTGCTGCAGTTAGACACAAGGTGATGGGAAAGGGTAACAGTGCCTTGTGTGCATTCCTTAGGTCTGCCCAGCAGCTAGTTAGAGCCTACCATGTCTGGCTTTATTGGTTTTCATTTTGCTTTGTTTCACCAGAGCCCTGTCCCTTTTCTTCTCTGGTTAGCTTGATGATCTCATACCCAGCTGCAAGCCTTTTATTTCTTATCTCTAGTGTCTGCAGCCTCATCAGTTTAACCCAGTGTCTTTTACCATAACATTGGCTATCATCAGGTGTCACCCAGGGCGAGGCACTCATCTGAAGCTTCCCTGGAGAAAGAGCCCCATCCAAGCTCTCATGACTACTGCAACATTCAGCTTCTTGAAGACTAAGATTCTGGCCTCCTCCCCTGCTCCTTGCCACAGGGCCTCCTGTGCAAGGCAGCACCCAACATGGCAGCTTACTTTACCAGAGCCAGGAAGGAAAGTTTTCTCAGCAAAACATTAACATAATGGCAAAAGTAACATTTCAGCATCTCAGTTTTTTTTTTTTTTTTTTTTTTTGCAAACCAAAGTCTGTAAAATGCCTCTAAGCCAATGCATCCGTCCCTTTGAATGGCTTGTCTCCTGCGCACAGGCAAGGAGCAGGATTCCCTAGAGAATGTTGACATCGGTAAGTGGAAGTGAGGGGCCGTCTTCCAAACTGCCCGCCTGGATTCCTTTGTTACAGGTGTTTTTATCTTTTTATGTACCCCCCCCACCTCGGAGAACTGTCATCTTCTCTATACAGTGAATGGGAGGAAAGATGTATGCTAAGCATGTTCCCTTACTAGTGTGATGATTGATGATGATGATGATGTGTGTGTATGTGTGTGTGTGTGTGTGTGTGTGTGTGTGTGTGTGGCTTGCACATATGTAGAGATTGGATCTCTGAGGTTTTGAGAAAGAGTCTCTCTCACTGACCCTGAAACTTGGGCCCTCACGCTTCCATGGAAACAACTTCACCAACTAACTCATTTCCAAAGGAAAAGGCTGTGAGCATGGGTGATTAACGGTGACTCCACAGCCAGATTACATGGAAGGGAAATGCAATGCAATCTGGGAATTTAAGTGTTAAAATGCTGCAGGTGTAGTCAGGAAACCCTCCATCTGGAGGGTCCCCTTCGAGGATATATGCTATTAACTGTTCCTTCTCAGTTGATTCTTCCAGGCTGACCCACAAATAGGACACACTTGCTTTTTCTACCTGGGCATAGTTTACATAAGAAGTCCAAGTTGGAGATATGGAGGATGGAGAAGCTTGGACTGTCTTTGTCTCTGAGACCCAAACAAAGCTGTCCAGATGACAGAAACACACAAGAGTGTGATTCTATTCTGACATGGGGAGTCCGTGTCCTGACAGGCATTGTACCTATGTAGGGATGTAGGTAGAGTGGGTCTGAAGAGCATGCTTCCAGGTAAGATGACAACCAGTCTTTGAATATGCATGTAATATTGATTGGCTAACTGGAGATGTTTAAAATCCAAATAAAAATCGAATTTTGCATTAGAGGTAAAAGAAAGTTGACCCAGAGGTGGGTCAGTAATCTAGTCTGCACACATGCCCTCCAGAGTGCAGGGAGGTCTGTCTTAATGTCTACAGTTGATGGCTTGTGGTTAATGGTGGCACAGTAAAGCCCAGGGCTGCGCTGCTGGTGTTGAATGACTGAAGGTGAGAACAAAATCTGTACAACAGNCTTCTCAAATCCATAAACAAAAAGCCTCCTCTTAGTTATTATTATAGATAGATAGATAGATATAGATAATAGGTAGATAAGTAAGTAGATAGGAAATAGGAAAGTAGGTAGATAAATAGAAGATTAATAAATGGCAGATAGGCAGATAGATAGATAGATAGATAGATAGATAGATAGATAGATAGATAGATAGATAGAAAGATGATAGATACATAGATAGAGATACACAGACAGCCTGTCTTTGGTGCCATTTCAGTCATCATGGCTTCTGCTCACCCCAAAGTCTACTCTAGTAGTCTCCTACTTCTTCAGACTCTTGTTATCTTTTCTGGCAAAGGCACTCGTAGATTACTACAGAGTCAATGTAATTAAAAATGGCTTGTCACCAGTACCTTCATAAGCAGTTAACAATGCTATCTAGTCATACAGAGATAAGCTAACATTGAGCATGCTCAACANCTGACCTATACAGGTCAGTGAGAGTGAAAGATAAGAAAACCATGAGCAAGTCCACTGGGACTCAGAAAAGAGGGCGGTCATTCAGGTGGTGGGACATCTCTGACTGTAGACAAGGTCAAATTCAGTTTACTCCGGTAGTAGGGATCCATGTGCGCCTATGTTGCTGTGCCATGCTTTACCCTGTCATGAGAGGTAACTCTTGACTCAGAGATGTAAAGGACCTGAAAGGCCCTTTCATTTTCTGCCCCACCACCTCAGAAACATCTCCTAAATACCCTAAGTGCAGATCACAGGTTCCATTCACCAACCTGAAGTAAGCAGGAAACCACCACTGAATGAGGATGGGAAGGATGCCTGAATCCACTACCCTGCTGCATTAGCAAATCTGTCAAGAGTCAAAGGCNAGAAGTCTTTGTCTTTGTCTCAAATCCCATGAACTCACTCAAAGACACACTGCAAGATATTACTATCAGTGTTGAATTCCTACCCACAGATGCCAAACTGAAGTTGGAAGAGTAAATGCAGTTGGCCAGATCTGCATCATCAAGATGGATCTGATACAATTGCAAGGGGAGTTTAAGAGAGAGAGGGAAATTTAGCATTTCGCTTCATCACCCAGCCTTTCATGCACCCTGCCATCCAACCCCCTAATATACTCACCCGTTCACCCANGCCTTCATTCGCACATNGATTCATTGATGTATAGTTGGCTGACTCGTTAATTCATCTGTTTGTCTTTCATTAACTCATACACTCATTTGATCGATATTTACACAGAGTCCAGCAAAGTTAAGGCATTGTTCTGTGATGTGGTCCGATAGAAAAATGAGTTCACAAGATTGGGAACTTGATGGTGGTGAGTACCCAGCAGGAGTGGACTCCAGTACATAAGTGAGTCCTTCACACCAACATAGAAGGGCCTGACCAAGTATAGTACACAGCTCTCAGAAAACCCAGACTAGCCTGTCTTTAATTAAACAATTTCAGAGAGTTCTAAAAAACATAATACTGATAATGCAACATCCTCAAGGAAGGGAAAAGGGGGGGGGTCAGAAGACTCTTTCTGCTCCCAAGACATTGAAGATTATGGGAGGACTCTAGGAGCCAGGGCAGGTTCCTCACTTCCATGCTCTTACCAGGAAGTTCCAGCCCATGGTCTACTGTCCTTGACCCATTAACAGNGTCCCAGTGCATGCCCATGTGCTACATTTCCTACTTTTCTTAATTCAGGACTCAGTAGGACTCTACAATCTTTCCTCAGCTCCCAGGACTTGGGGTTGCTCTACCCACTCAACTTCACTCTCTGGACACTCAAGCTCTAAAATCTGTTCTAGTTAGGGACAACTTGGATATTTACAATGTATACTCTNTCTTTTAGATAACCTTAGAACCTGCTCACCAATGTCACATATGTCCATAAAAAAGGGAGGGATCTGTACAGTAGAAATTTGAATTATGGCCACCCTGTGATCACAAATAAATGTATCATCTCTCCAAATCTCTCAGAGCATTGTCTACCAAAGAAAACATCCATATCTTAAATTTCTATTGAGCATATCCCACAACTTTCTATAGATAGTTCTNTAAAATGGCAATAGGAGGGAAGTGATTTAGTAGAATAGATTACTGCCCAGAAATATTTATTCATTCCTAAGGATATAGCTGAGTGGCACAACTATGACTTAGCCTGTGGGAGGCTCTGGGTTCAGCCTTTGGGACCACAGAAGAGAAAAATATTTATTCTTTCTCCCAATCCAGGTCCTTGAGGATCCACCTGCCACTCCACAGGANAGAATGACTGTGCTCAGCTGGATGATGTAACTTGGTCAATGAAATGAAGCACCATTATTGAGGTATGACCAATGACTTCAAAGACGCTAATGAGATGGAGTTGGTCTTCATGCACCTCTGCTCTTGCCAGGAGAAGAACCTGTCTTAGGACACTCATCTGCCCAAGGAAAATTAAAGACATGTGAAGCAGAGTCAGCCCACTCCACTCCTAGACCGACAGTAAGAATGAAACACAGAGCTGCTGTAGCTGAACCACTGGANAGAGTCCAGCCTCCATCAGATGTGCCTCAGTGGACTCTCAAATGCACAAGATGTAAAAANATGGTTGCTATCTGGACAATGATGGTTTTGTCTTTTTGCTTCTGCTGTGTGTGTGTGTGCTGGCATGTGCATGCCAGGACACACATGTGAAGGACAGGGGACAAGCTTGAGTGTCAGTCTCTGCCTTCTACCTTGTTTGATAAAGGATCTTATGTTTGCTGCAGCATGTGCCAAGCTAGCTGTCCCTTGAGCATCTGGGATTTGACTGTCTCTACCTCTCTCTACCATAGGCAAACAAGGATTACAAATGCACTCTACCACATCCACATTTGAGGGGCCAAGAGGAACAGAACCCAGGCCCCCATTCTCTCACAGCAAGTGCTTTAGCCAGTGAGCTGTCTCCCTAGCCCTAGCCAGTGAATCCTGTGGTGGTTTATTATGACCCCAAACAAACAATAACATTAGATAATCTCTGAATCATAGGCATGTACCCAGGAGAACAATAAGAGGAGGTAAAGTGGTCTAGAGAGACAGGTCCACAGGTAAAGGACTTGCTTTGCCAACATGCGAACCTGAGTTTGATNCCTAGAACATATGTTTTTTTAAAAAAAGCAAAAGGTGGTGGTATGCATGTGTGAGGATGCACACCTAGATGCACATCCTTAGGATCCCCCCTAAGGATGGGAAGGCAGAGGCAGGGAGAACCCTGGGGCTCACTGGACAAAGTAAGGTGATGGCTGAGAGATAACATTCAGTGTTGTCCTCTAGCTTATACACACACCCAAATGCATAGCTATACACTTGAACACACACATATATGTGTGTGTGCACAGACACACACAGAGAGAGACAGAGACATAGAGACACAGAGAGAAATCAAGTAAAGATGCCAAGCATCTCAGCATGGAAGTGACTGATCTGGGCCTCCTACCTGGTACCACCCAAACCCTCCCTCCTCTAAATGTTACCTAATAGGGTTGATGCAAAATGGAGACATCCTACCGAACGCACCTTGCCTGGTCCATGTTGATCCACTGAATCCGCTGCAACCTGCCTGTCACTGTAGGATGACTCCATGTGAATTACAATGATGGCACTCTCGTCACTCTGGCACTAATTGAGTTCATGGCAGTTCCCCATAGACCCACATGACTGTTCTCAGTGGACTGTAGGCCCTTGGAGCGTGGGAACCATGCCCTAAGTATCTAGGCACAGCCAGGACTGCCAAGCAAGGAACAGACTCCATGGATATATGCTGGAAGAATATTTAAAGAATTATCTGGATATTTGGGTGTCTCTTTATATAGACAAAAAGCTTCCAAGAAAACCCATGACAACAGCAAATGTCAACAGCTTCCCAATCTAAATTTTGTATCCCTCTTTTATTGCCTTCACTTCCTTAAAAAGTACATGTCGCTATTTTTTTCTTGCCTTCCTCGTGCTCACAGACACAGACACACATATACACTATATTGTCAAAACAGTCACTACGCGATCACATACTGCACCTTGGCAAACTCGTACCCTCGCTAAAATTACACTCAGTAAAGTTTGTTGTTGGTTACAATTTTTTAAAAAGACACAATATCCCATCTCATCAACTTCAAGTTAGAAATCACTTGGAAAATTGGGTGGCAGCTTATCGCACCAAGTATGTACGCAGAGGCACACACACACACACACACACACACACACACACACACACACACACCCTGCGCTTTGCACCTCATGGGTGCAGTCATATCACTTGCCAACACAGACGGGGCACATGTCTGAATTGCTTTGCAGCTCCCAATTACACTGCTGCAGAAGGCGCTTGTGCCTTCCACCCGGGAGAGCTGGGGTTTTCCCCAAGGTCTAGAGTCAATTTGTTGCCTTTGTCTTTTGGCTTGGCTGAGGATGGGCAGTTAGGCTTGCCCCGTACTTGCCTGGAATATTCCAAATGGAAGCCCGAGGTTCCATGTCCTTGGCAGGGCTGTGGCTTTGTGCATAGCACAAAGAACCAGCAGAGACTGGGAAGGGGAGGGAGCCTGCAAACCCGGAACCGCAGCCTGCCCTGCACAGGGCCCAGCCCGCTGTCCCAGGTGCTGAATCCAGCCTGCATCAGGGACTGATTGGACCTTGCTATTTTTTTTTCCTGGTTTAATCTAATATTTAACATAGGAGTTTTACAGCTTGATTNACAGCTTTCATTGACAATCTGGAAGTCAAGGCCACCGTGACCTCATTTCTGCTTGCACTGAAGTGGCTGTAGCCTACAGAGAGCTTGGTCCCTGTCCTTCATGACACTGGATCCCTGCTGGACATGACCCCAACCACTCTAGCATCTCTGTACACAATGTGGACTTCTACCTAACAACATATCAACTTCATTTATTATTTTACCTTAGAAGACTGTTTCTCTTGTCCATGCTAGGTACCTAAAAGAGAAATGGCAAAGGTAGACTAAAAAGGCCGTGTTTGGGAGAGTGTTGAGTGTGACTCTGTGGGAGTGTGGGTATCCCTGAGCGTTTAATATGGGCACCAGCTTTGTCGCTGTGGCATGTGTCACTACATGTCCATCCTTACTCCTCACAGTACCCACATGCTTTGGTGGTGGAGGCCCTGCTGCTCCCTCGGGGAGAGGGCTGCGGGAGCACATGGGGAAACAAGTTCAAATCCTGTCTGCACAATCACCCCTCTGAAAACTAAGAGCGCTGCTGCTTCAGGCTCCAGGTCCTNATCTGTGAAAGACCAGGAGCCAGTGAGATGGTCTACATGACCCTGCCAGGCAAAGCTTAGGTGTGNAGTGAACCCTCAAGAAGAACCGTCTACTTCATTCAGCAGAAACAAGTCAACAGTAAGAGAAACCAAAGCAGCAAAGACAACTGAGTCTTCTGAAACCAGAAAAAAAATAGTTATTATTAAAGTGATTTTAGCTGTGTCTTTCCAACACGAAATTTATATGCTAGAAAATTATAAATTCTCCATTAAATCTATGTTGGAAAATGCATGCAACACACACCCACACACTCACAGACACTAATATATACACATAAGTACACATGCCTTCATACTCACATACATACACTCATATATGCACCCACACCCACACATACAGTGTCCTATGAACACTTAGACATACACACACATACACTCAATACACACTCATAGGCATATATATATATACATATATATATATATCCCACATACACACTCACATACTATACATATGTGCACAGACACTGTTATACACACATATACATGTATACATATAGATGTATACATATGCATGCACTTATTTACACACCTAGTCATGCACACACATTCATATACAGCCACACACACACACAGGAATGCACATACACAAACATTTGTGTACACACACACACACACACACACACACACACACACACACACTGCTTACCATATGTAAGCAGAGGGAGACTGCCATTTGACCAAAGCCAGCTTCCTGCTCTTCCCCTGCACACACCTTTCATATCTCCAGTCTTTTCACACTGGCTTAGTTCTCACTAATGGAATGGGGACAAAGTGATAAGGGTCCCTTCTACCAAATGTTCTCAGTAACAGTGGCTTTACTCCACACTCTCCACTGCTTCCTGTCAGTTGGCTGAATGTGACAAAGGCAAGCTGCTCAGCAGTGGCTGAGTCCCACAGTCGAGAGGGCCTAGATGCTGAGTTACAGCATTAACAACAGCCACACCTTATCTTGAATGCTGCTGTATTGGACCCCTTAAATATATTTGGGGGTCCAGACACCTTAGCAGTTTGCCAGCATTAATGGTTTATAACCATATTGCTCTGCACTGATATTTATGAGATCCACACAGCACATGATTTTGAGACTCAAGGGCCTTTTACAGAACATGATGACCACTCACCAGAGACTATCTTAGATCACGAGCTATTTAGATCAATATGAGAATTCTCCAGGGGAAATGTTTTCAATAGTTATAAACAAACACTAAGCTAAAGGTTCCCACTAGTCAGTCACCCAGCAACAAATAAGGATGCAGTATTTTAGTTCAAACTCAGGTTAGAAGTATTGTCAAGGTTATTGTGCTGAGGAGACTTACATCCCACTGACAATGACTTGGATAATTCTGATCATCTCCTGGTCCTCACTGGCTCTGGCCATGGTTGACTACACATAATGAACATTGTTACTGCCCTCTGTGGACTCTGCACTGGAGGACCTCTGTGACAGGGACAGTGGTCAGNGAGGGGAGCTGTATGTGTGTCTATTGACACTTAGCCACAAACCTGTCCTGGATATCTTGGTTGCAGAAAGTTGCAGTTGGAAGCTACAGATCTAGGCTCTGTGAACTGACTCCAACTTTGTTCTGCCCATGGGGAGGATCCACAGATAGGAGAGGATTACAGCAGCCACATGGTTAGTAAGCTGGGTGGGTTTGTAAGACAGGCAGCTCCTGGTGTTCTACAGGTATNTTCTGATTCAGCATGCTATCCTGAGTCTGAGCATCAGGGACTCAGACTGTCCCCAAGCACCTCTGTAGGATGAGCAAGCTTCAGCCACCCCTATGATGATGTTGGACTTTGGTGGTCCATGAGCCCCAGGTAGCATCACCTCCACTGTAAGAGCTGATANCCACAGAGGCAGAGCTTGATTGACTTGTCTCTAGCCCAAACCTGATCTTATTCAGAGGAGGTCAAGATACCCTTAGCGACAGACCCAAGTGATCAGAGTTAATAGGGATATTGAATGCTCACAAATGCAAACCACAGTATCAACAGCTCAAGATGTGAGAGAGCCTCACTGGTGACTGAAATATGGATCCAACCAGGCTGCTACTTCTCTGCTCAAAATCCTGCCATGGCTCTCTTAGGTGGCTTAATAAGAATAGCCCCCACAGATTCGAATATTTGAATTCTTAGTTATCCGGGAATAGCACTATTTGAGAAGAATTATGAATTTGTTATAGTAGGTGTGGCCTTATTGAAGGAAATGTGTCACTAGGGGTGGTCTTTGAAGTTTCAAAGCCTAAGCCAGGCCCAGTCTCTCTCTCTCTCTCTCTCTCTCTCTCTCTCTCTCTCTCTCTC
>LZPO01087457.1:92906-105241 GCA_001675575.1 Neotoma lepida | reverse complement strand
TTCAAAGAATTAATAAAATGTTATATTAAGACAAAAGAAGTTCATGAATTAACTTTCAACAAAGGCTATGTAAGTTTCTCCTCACTGAAGGTCATTACCATTCTCTGAACTTTCTGCTTCTGGAACTAATGCTTGCATCTATGAATGGTCCATGTTCATGTAGAACTCTGACAGTAAGTGAATGTGACTATTCCATTGCTCCTGGAAGCATATTTTGAATTGCACATATTCTTTAAAGTAAAAATATTCTTTTAGGTTAAGATGAGAAGAGTCACCATTGGTTGATTTTATTTGTTTAATAAATTCTCTCCCATCTTAATTGTTTTAATGACTAAATATATGGCATCTTTCTTCTAAACCCACAATAGATATCTAATCCAGCTTAGATTCTTACTATGATTATCATAACCTGCACCTAGATTTTCTCTTGGGNCTGTTCATATTTTAAGAACCATGGCTACCATACCCAACTAGTCATCTTCATTTCATTTTCTTTTTTTAGATTTCATTTTTACATGTGTGTATGTGAGGCCTGAAGTTGACACTGGATGTCTTCTCCCATTGCTATATACTTTATTGAGGCAAGATCTCTTCTGAAGCCCAAGGGTGACCAATTACAACTGGTCTGGTTAGCAAGTTTGCCCTGGAGATCCTCTGCCACTGCCTTCTGAGTACTGGGTTTATAGGTGGCTACCATATCTGTTTGACTTTCACCAGATATTCTGGATAAATTCTCAAAATTGGTGGAAAGTTTATTCACTGATCCATTTCCCACATCTTTGTTTGTTTGAAGAAGCATCTCATTCTATAGTCTAGTCTGGTCCTGAACTCATGGTGATCCTCCTGCCTCAGCCTACTGAATATTGGGATTATAGGATAGCACTAGGACATTTTCAAATTCTTAACCCAGCACTATATTCTCTGGTCCCAATGATCTCTCATCTGAATTTTACAGCCATAAACAAAACCCTGGCCATTTACTCTGCTTTGGGTACATAGCATTTGACACCAGAGTATAATGGCCTTTACCATACTGTTATATCCCTTCATATTTTCATTTAGGTGTAATTATCTAAACCTTAATGAAAGGTTTATGAAATTGCATTTGTGATACTTTTCTTGGATACATTGCCTACATTATTATGAAATTGATTGTCCCCCAAAATATGTTCACCATGATATCTTTCCCAGTGGAAAACTTTGATGCCTCTACCATGTTTACAAGGACAATTTTAGACTGATGAGTTCATAGTTTTGTGTCCTCTTCTACAATACGTTCCCCATTTATCTTTCAAGTCTTGTATTATGCTATTACCTTGCCTATAGCTTTGACTCTTANTTCATTTTACGTTGGTATAGTGAAATACCTGAGATTGCATTTTAATGAATAAAGATTTATTATTGTTTTAAAGTTTTGGATACTAAAAAGCCCAAGCCCAAGCATGGATGATTACATATAGCTATGTTGCATCATAACATGGAGGGTGGCATTTTATAGTGGGAGAGCATGGAGAATGGTGTATGCAGAAGAGTTTAAATATGTGTGGTGACCTTATTTTATAACAGTCCAGTTCTGGGAATCCTAACTCATGTCCCAAGGAGGGTACTCATTTATTCTATTATCCCGCATGGACTATCTTCTTTAAGGCTTTGTCACCTCTTACTACTCTAGCCCTGAGGCCAGGATTTCAACACAGGGCAGCTAGGAAGCAATCATATCTAAACCACAGCACTCTTGCTGGATGGTATATCATTTACTTATCATTTATCATATTTTTCTCCTTGAAATATCCTATATCTTTGACTCAACTATGTACATCATACTAATTTTCTAAGGCTCAGTTAAATTCTATGTTTTCCTTGAGTGTTTTCTAATCATTCTTGCAGTATTTTCTCTTTCTTCTCTGAACTTCTGTATTTCTACATTTTGTTTGCCTTTTAGCCACAAGAGATTGTTGTAAATCTAGTTGAAAACACATCTATTCATTCAGATAACAAACTTTAAATTATAGAAATGAATTTTTCTTTTCCTTTATATATCAAACAATGGTTTGGTCCTCTGGAAATGAAAAGTATTTTAAATAAAAATAAGCAATAATTATGAAAATATGAAATTATTTCTGAATTCAAGATTAATTTTCACGATAACATTTATCCCTGATACATGATAATTGAAACTCATCAGTTGTGAGACAATTCCAATGGTGTATTTACAATATCAATAGACGATATTCAGCTTGCAAAACTATTTGCAACCATAAAACCTAGTGTTTAAAATAATTCACCCAGGGAAGAGTTGCTTTCTATACTCATGCAAGTATACTCTAGGATTTATCACTTACTAGGCCTCAACCAGAGCTTTATTTTAGTTTTTTATTTTTTGTGACAAATGAACAAAGTTGATGACAGATTTGCTTGTAGACAACTACTTACTTACCCACTTAATTTCTTAAAATATTCATTGGACATTGACTGGACCAAGGAAACTAGAAACAGAGTATATGATGGTAAACAATGCTGGATTAGAGAAAAATTAAGGTCAGTATAATCCCTAAGTACATTCTAAATAACTGTCCTTATACCTACAGATAAGTGTAGTGCTCATCCCTCACCAAGGAATTTCCTCTTTGCATCAGAAAGAGACAAATTCAGAAAATCACAACAATTGAAAATTCAGAGTTGTGGAGCCCAGTCTCAATGGGTACCTCTAAGGAAGAGCTCCTGCATCTAAGGCTCAGGGAACACTGCAGAAGAGGAGCTAGAAAGACTATGAGAGCAAGAAGATCAGGGAGTTTGTTGTGAGACTGTATCTCCTAGTAATGTCAAAAGCTGCATCCATAGAGTCTGACCAACATGACTACCTGAACAGGAGCTGAACAAGCACAACAATAGATGTGCCAACGTGGTTGGGGCCTCCAACAAGGCCTTAACCTTGTTCAAAGAACTACAGGCAGGTGAGGAATGTTGAGAGTGGAAGAAATAGTCTTCCCCAAGGAAAAACACACCAATTGGTTATCCAGTACCAAATGATTAGCCTTGAAAACATATGTTCAGTTAGCATTATACAGAATGAGCAGTTTTATTTCTGTCTTTAGGAATATGTGTGTGTGTGTGTGTGTGTGTAATGTATTTACATATAAAATGTAAATATGTGTGTGTACATATATATGTAACAACAATTAATGAAAAAATCCATTACTTTGAAAGAAGAAGGGGTATATGGGAGGGTTTGGAGTGAAGAATGGAAGGCAGAAATGATGTAATTATATTGTGATCTCAAAATGTAAAGGAAACTAAAATAATAATTCAAGAAGAGGAACTATTACCACATGAGTGGGAAAGAGCACAGAACAAAGATAGGCAGNAGAATATATATTTTCAACTCTTTCAAAAAAATGGAAGACTTGCCACCCACCTATTTAGANGTTTCTCAAGGGTGGGCCCCTACTATTTGCCATGCTGTATGCTAAGTGATGAGGGCAGGCCCACTGCTGACAGATGTTTCCACTGTTCAGCAGCTGGTGCTTCCATTTTTGGCATTGCAGTTTCTCCATGGTTTGGACTTGTCCTTATGATTCTTCAGCAAAACATTCATACATATAAAATAAAATAAATTAAAATATCCTTCAAAAAGAAACATGTTTTATATTCTTAGAATATATGAAGTTTGCTTGTAGCTTAGCAAAAATGGAGTAATTCAACAGTGATGAGATATTGTATTCAGTGGAAAGACCAATGCTACTAAATGGGTAATTGATCTATTATGCTGCATACCAACACTTCCCACATTTCTCTGACAGTCCTGGTAATGTCACACAATTTTGTTTATACTATTTTTCACAATTTATAATTCTAATATTGCTTATGTGATAATGTCTTTTCTTCCAGACTCCATGAAAGTAGAGAAAAACATGATTTAGTAATGAACAGTACATGAAACATGACATGTATTAAATATTCAGTTGGGGAATTAATAAAGGACCTTTATTTATTCCAAAGTGCATTGAATGAAGTATGTCTCATACTGAAACTTTACCTTTTGTTAGCAAATTGTCAGTAAAACAGGTTAGTTAATTTTTCATAGTATCTGAAACAATGAATTATTTATTTAAGCAATATTTTATTAACAGATCACATAGTATAATTAAACATAACATTAATGGTAACAGCAAAATACAGACTAATATGAAATTATTGCATTAAGTTTTCATTTAAGAAAATGTGTGCATAGTGACTCATAAAATGTTTTATTCAAGTGGAAATAACAGAATTGCTAAGAAAACGTAATGATTATTTGAACATATCATGCTTAAGGGTAGTAAACTGGAAAGGCAGAAATGCCTTTAATTTGCTAACTTGATATTAAGAAGAAATACCTATTAGACTAGAGTGTCCTTATTCTCTATGCTTTACTGTGACAACACAAAGTTTTCTTAAAAAAAAAAGAACAATTTAAGGGCAGGAATAAAGGTCCCATTCACTTATTTTCCCAGCATATTTGGCACTCAAGGAATGAAAGCATTAGAAGGTAAGGAATGTTCTACATGTGGCTCAGTCACTGTCATTGCAGTCCTGAAATGCAGGAGGCTATCAGCACCTCCAATGACAGTCACTTTTTTCAGCTCTATGATTCCCTCCCTCATTCTGCACATAATTCTTATGGATGGTTTAAGAAGAGTACGAGACTCTTTATAATACCAGATTAGGGCAAAATAAAGTAAAACTTGAAATAACCAGAACACTAGATCATTAAGTTAAAATCTATCCAGTTATACTTATGGCTATAAAATAACCATGTATTAATTGCTAGGGTTTCTGAAGGGGTCACTAAAAAATATCATTCTTCCACCTTATGCTGCTTGGTTTCTGTCAGCTTGACAGAAACTCAAACATAGTTGGGGAGAGTGAATCTCAACTGAGGAATCACCTCTAGAAGATTGGCTGGTGAGCATGTCTGCGGGGCATTTTCTTGGTGATGATGGATGTAGGAGGGCCCAGCACTCTGTGGGCAGTGCCATCCCTAGTCAGATAGTCCTGGAATGTATGAGAAAAGTAGCTAAGCAAGCCAGAGGAAACAAGCCAGCATGCAGTGTTCCTTAGTGGTCTTTGATTCTGTCCTATCATCAGTTCCCACCTTATTTCCTGCCTTGTTTTCTCCAAGAATCAGAAAACAAATTAGGAAGCCCTCACCCTAACAATTGGTAGATTATATAGGAAATAAAAGGAAACAGTAAATGTATACATCAAAGTACATACTTTATGCTGATAGAGGCCAGGAATCACATTATGGTTTCAGATCCTCTAGTTAAATAAGCTTGCTATTCAGAATAGAGGAGATTTCATGCACTGGAAAAAACATTGAGTGTGGGGCAAGGATCCTTTAGTCACACTTTCTAGGGCTTATTTCTGGGTAACTTTCATCAGGAAACAGTCTCTCAATGGGAGGTTGGCATCAAGAGAAAAAAAGTGGGTATTTTCCATTATTCCTATACTTCCAGTCAGAAAATCCACCCCACTTCTCAGGGAGAAAAAGAGTAAATAACAACATGCCAAAACGACATAACTTGAGGCATCTAAGCACAAAGCTCCAAGAAAGATGTTTCTCCAGTTAAACCCCATGAACACATTTTAAGTAGCAAGGTACTAAAGTTTTGTCCCAAGGGTGGGTACAAAGTTGATTATACAGGTCTAGAGCAGCCTGGGATGGTGGTAATATTGTGTAGAAAGTTTGAGTCCAGCCTGGGCTTCATAGCAGGACTCTGTTTTATGCTTGTAAGTACAAGTCTCTTAGTTAAAAGTGCCAATTAAAAACAAAATGCCTATAGAGGTGGATTTAGGGCAGTGGTAAAGCTTGCTTTACACCCTGGGTTATATTCCTAGCTTCCCCTTGCAACAAAAACCAATTTAAAAAATTTAAACCCTTTATCACAATGGTGTAATACATGCAAGATATGCTAGGGCAATGGTGACACAAAGCTTGTGGGAGTAGCCAACCAATAACTGATTTGACTTAAGGTACACTTCACTAGGTGAAACCCATACTTGACACTGCTTAGGTGACCAAGAATGTGAGACTAGACAGTCCAAGAATTGGGGATAAAACCAAATAATACTGGTCTAAAAGATGAAAAAAATGTACTTATAAGACAACTCCTAATGACATTCTACTACACTCATAGATCAGTGCCTTGTTCAGCCATCATTAGGGAAACTTCAGTTGGGAACAAATGCAGAGACCCACAGCCAGACATTATGCAGACAGTGAGAGATCTTGGAACACTCAGCCTTACATGGGATGTCTCCATCAATTCACTCTCCTCAGAGCTCAGGGATCCCCCCAGAAAAGGAGGTGAAAGGAATAAAAGTGACAGAGGGGATGAAGGACAAGAAAACAAGGCCCTCTAAATCAATACAAGCAGCACTCCTATGAACTCATTGAAGCAGCATGCACTGCGCCTGCATGGGTGTACACCAGATCCTCTGTGTATATCTTGTAGCTTTAGTGTTTTTATGGGATTCCTGAACAAATGGATGTTTGATTCTTGTGCCCTTTATTGGGATCCTTTCCTTATGTTGGCTTGTTTTGTCCAACTTTGACGTGATAGTTTTTTATTTATCTTATATTTTATTTGTTGTATTTAAAAAGTGAATGAATGAATGGATGCATGAATGAATGAAAACCTAACCACTATGGTAAAGGTTAATAACGGAACTGTCATTTATACCTGCTGGGAGAGGGACAATCATTTTCCTCCAATGGAGTAACACTGCATGTATCATGTTAAGGAGAACTTGACCAACATATAATGGACTCCACTTTTTTTTTTTGAGTGTTTTTATTTGGCTACAGTTTGGTGTTTTGTTTTTGGTGTGTTTTGTTTTGTTTTCTTGGTTTGGGAGGATTCTGTTGTTGTATTGGTTTTTTTTGTTTTTTGAGAAAGAACAAATTTGGGTGCGTAGAGAGGAGGAGAGGATCTAGAAGGACTAGGGAGGGGGAAGATTACGATCAAAATATTTAAATTTAAAAATTGTTTTAAATGATAAAAATTTAATAACTTTTTTAAATGTAAGTTTTCTGAGTAGGTAGCTCAATGACAGAGTGTTTACCCAGGTGGCACAAAGGCTTGGATTCAGACCCTATCATGTTTTTGAAAAAGAGTGAGACTATGAATATTTATAAAATAATACAGAAAAATTGAAAATATCAATTGAAAATAATAACACATTTAAAAAGGAAACAATGTACTTTTTGTAAGAAGTAAATTTAAAATGAGTTCATCTAATTTTTGGAGGCCCTACTTTATATTAAATAAATAAGTTTATTATTATAAAATGGAGGACATAGNTGGCAGATAGTGGATCTGTGTTTTGTATGCATACAGTTAGGAGCAATTGCTTTTTCTATGCCTATGTGTGTCTATATAGGTTTGTGCTTTTTATTTCCATGCCAGATTGTATGGACTAGGCAGTATTAAAACATCTAACCCTGGATATGAAATTCATTAAGAATGTTAAAAAGACTTTTTTCACAAAGAAGTGAGATCAGTTAAGGAGAAAACAAGGGAACATTCTTATCTCATCAAGGGATGAAAACCACAGGAAATAAATGTAGTGATTTGAATAAGAATCCCTGACATGCTCCTGTATTTGAACACTTGGTCTTTGACTGGTGCTGCTGCTTGGGCAGTGTCTTAGTAGGGTTTCTATTGCTGTGAAGACACACCATGACCACAGTAACTCTATAAAGGAAAATGTTTAATTGGGGCTGGCTTACAGTTTCACAGGTTCAGTCCATTATCATCATGGTGGGACATGGCAGTGTGCAGGCAGAAATGGTGTTGGAGAAATAGCTGAAAGTCCTACATCCTTGCAGGTAACAGGAAGTGGTCTCGAACACTGGACGGTATCTTGAGTATATATGAGATCTCAAAGCCCAACTCCACAGTGACCCACTTCCTCCAACAAGACTACACCTATACTCCACAAGACCACACCTCCTAACAGTGCTACTCCCTTTGAGATTATGGGGGTCAATTACATTCAAACTACCACAGGCAGGTTTAGGGGCTGTGGCTTTGTTGGAAGATGTATATTACTGGAGGCAGGCTCTGAGGATAAACTCCTAAGAATCTGCTTGCAGTTAAATTAAAAAGTAATGAACTGATATTTTTTGTGGGGGAAGCAATTTAAAGGCAACGTAGTATTGAATTGTGCTTATTATTAATGGCTGGTATGAAGTCCCACAACGAGGAAGAGCAAGCGGGGCAGAAAGAGATGCCAAATGTACCGTTTAAAGAGAAAAAGAGAACCAAGAAGCTTAAGGTTGCAGCTAAGGCTTGTGCAGAAAGAGATAAGGACATCAGAGCTTGTAAGGAGGGGTCAGCTCAACACTGGAATAAAGGCAAGGGTGTCCTGAGAGCAAGACCTCATGCAATTGATCATCCAGCTTGTAAAAGAAAGGCTAAGGCATTTTTTGCTCCTGGAAAACACTAGATAAATGTTCTGCTGTTAATATGATTCCAGGAGTCCAGGGTCCATTCCAAACTGACAGACAAACTTGGCAGATGTCATCTACATGGTACTGGCTTCAAAAGCATGAAGGATGCAGGAGTGAAAGGGTTGTACAGAATTCTTTCATCATTTCAGAGAGCTGCTGAGGCCAGGCACTGTATGATGGAGGACTCCCTGCATGAGAAGACAAGAGAATCCGAAACAGATATTTCATAAAGCTTTAAAAGCAAATCCTGGCTTGTCCCAAAGTACTGCAGATGCCAGAGCAGTAGGATATCTTCCAAGGAGAGCTACAGATGGAGTGAAACCAGTCCAAGAGAGAGATGAAAGCTGGAAGAGAGAAGCCATATAAGCCCTTTGATATTAGTCATAGAGATAAAAGATTTGGTGCTTGTCCTGCTGTGTTTTGGTCTTGCTTTGCTATACTATTTNCTCACTTCATCCCAATCCCTTCCTTTTGGCATGGTAATGTATATTTTGTGCCGTTGTATGTTAGAATAATGTGACTTGCTTTTTGACTTTACAGAGAGTTACAATTAAAAGATTGCCCTGAGTTTTAAATAGATCTTGTCCTTTGAACATTTAAGTGTTGAAACTGAAAGATTATGAGGATTTTTGAAGTTGAGCTGAATCAGTTTTACATTATGAAATGGCCAGTACTCCTCTAGGGCAATGGTTCTCAACCTTCCTAATGCTGCAACCCTTTAATACAACAGTTCCTCGTGGTTTGGTGACCTCCAACCATAAATTTTATTTTTGTTGCTACTTCATAACTATAATTTTGCTACTGTTATGAATCAATGTAAATATACAGGATAGTCTTAGGTGACCCGTGTGAAAAGGTCCTTCAGGCCTATGGGGGTCACGGCCCACAGGTTGAGAATCACTTCTCTACGGGTTCCTGGTAGTGGACTATGGTGGTATGGGTGATAATATCTCCTGTAGGCTCATGTATGTGAACATTTGTTCCTCAGTTGATGGCATGTTTGTACAGGTTTAGGAGGTATGACCTTGTTGTAGGGAGACTGTCACTGGAGGTGCTTTGAGAATTTAAAGACTCCTATCATTTGCAGTAGTTTTTGCTCTGTGTTTGAAGCTCAAGATGTAAGCTCTCAGCTTCCTTCCACCATGCCTGCTATTTGCTGTTATTTCTTTCTGTGTGAGAGACTCATATCTCTCTGTAATCATAAGCCCAAATAAGCTCTGTCTACTATTAATCGACTTGGCCATTGTGTTTAATTACAAAAACAGAAAAGTAACCAATATAGCCCAGCAGGCAAAGCAAGAACATAGTGGTCTTCTGGAGCCTGCTGGACTAGTGTGATGATTGGTTTTGTAGGAATTGTGTCTTTAAAGGATACAGATTCNATACAGAAGCTATCCAAAGCTGCTGTGTCCTTCACAATGTATTATGTCTGCTAAATCTACTACAGGCTTAAATACCTTTAGTAGAAAATCCANTTGCTACNCGAATACATGACTACTGAGCATCACAATGTAACCTGGCCTAGCTTCAGTGTGCCTAGCACACTTACATCAGCCTATTGTTTAGTAAGATTATCTATAAAAAGCCAGTTTTATGATTAAATATTAAACGTCTTAGCTAATGTTGTCAACACAGTATACTGTAGATCATGGGTTATTCCCCTTGTTATTTCAGGGCTAACTGGCAACTTCATCTTTTGCCACTACCCATATCAGGTGTATCATACTTATAGCCAAGAAAAAGAACAAAATTTAAAATTTGAGCTTATATTGAATTTATATCACTTTTATACCATTATAAATTTGAAAATCCCAAAGTCACATCATCTAGAAGGTGGGGATCATCTGGACCTTGACCTCTCTCTCTTCTGGCTACCATTCAATGACTCTCAATCAAAGCCAATCAAAGGTCAGAATGAAGTGTGAGTAGGATAGATGTCAGCAGTCCAAAAGATGAGGAAAGATATGGAAGAAAACAAATCAGAATACTCTGTAATAGCTATAGCTCCCTTCAGCAGATTTTATTTATTTTACTTGGTGTGGAGACTTTAAAGACATGCTCTGTGGGTTACTAAAGGGCATCTCACATCTCTGTGATCTCTAGTCTATGCCTTATGTTCCTTTTAAAATCTGAGGCCTGGCATGACTCCCTGGATGGGATGAGGGCCCCTGTTGTTCACTCCCTGACATCTTGTATATTCAAGTGCTTAAAAAAGAGTTAGTGGAATTCAAATGAACACAAACCCATTACTTCATTTACTAAACACCTTGAAAGGCACACAAAGTTACCAACTTTCTTTCTTAAAACACTTTGGTATTCTTTCATCATTCTCTGGTAATCAAACCCAAGATTTCTTACAGTTTCATTTCACAAAATCCCTGAAGACTCCTTTGGGTCCTAGAGGTTACTAGTCTTCTAGCCAACAACCCAACAACCTCACTCCAAGTTCTTCCAAGTATAAATGAATTCACCTTTTGCTCCATTAGCTTTCCCTATCTTTCCCTCCTCCAATCATCCAAATTTCCTGCAAAGGGGTAAAAGCTCTGTATGATGAGACTCANTATCCACAGGTGTTGGAAGAATCAAACTTACACAGACATACCCACCAACACTATTTTTCTTTTCCTTTTTTCCTTTTTTATTTTAATGAAAATGGATTCTTTTCCCATAGAGTATACCCAGCTTACAGTTTCCCCTCCATCTACTCCTCCCAGTTCCTCCGTACCTCCCCTTCTTTCCAGATCTTCTCCCTCTCTATTTCTCATTAGGAAAGAACTGGCTTTTAAGATATAATAACCAAATATGACAAAATAAAATATATNAATATGAGGTACAGACTATCATATTGAAGTTGGATGCAGCAACCCAACAGTAGGGAAAGAACCACATGAGCAGATGGAAGAGTCAGAGTCCCACTCATTCTCAACAGTCAGGAGGCTAAAAGCTGCAGTATATATTCAGAGGACCTGGGGAAGACCCATGTCAGCCCTGTGCTTGCTGCATCATTCTCTGTGAGCGCATATGCCCTTTGCTTAGTGGATTCAGAGGGCTTTGTTTTTNTGGTGTCCTTCATCCCCTCTGGCTCTTACAATCTCCATGGGATTTCATGAGCTCTGAGAGGAGGGATTTGATGGAGAACTCCCACTTAGACTCTGTCTCTATGTAATGTGTGGCTGTGGATCTCTGTATANGATCCTATCTCTGCCAGAGGAAGTCTCTCTGAAGATGATTGGATAAGACACTGACCTATGAGTATTGCAGAATATCATTAGGAGTTATTTTATTGATACTTTTTTCTTTTGACCAGTAGTGTTTGGTCTTGCTCTAGGTCTCTGGGATATCTAGTCTCTGGTTCTTGGATATGATAGCAGTGTTCATATAGGTTCCTTCTCATGGAGTGGGCCTTAGGTCAAATCACACATTGGTTGGCATACTGGCAGGTTTTATGTGTCAACTAGACACAAGCTAGACTCATTAGAGAGGAATAAGCCTCAGTTGAGGAAATGCCTCCATAAGATCCAGCTGTAAAACATTTTCTCAATTAGTGACCAATGGGTAAGGGCCTAACCCATTGTGGATGCTGCCAAGGGTATTTTTCTATTTCCATCTATTTGCTTGTAAGTTTCATGATGTCTCTTTTTTAACAGCTGGGTAATACTCCATTGTGTAAATGTACCACATTTTCTTTATCCATTTTTCTGTTTAGGGACATCTAGGTTGCTTGCAGTTCCTGGCTATTGAATAAAGCTGCAGTGAACATGGCTGAGCAAGTGTCTTTATGGTAGAATGGAGCATCCTTTGGGTATATGCTTCAGAGTGGTATGTCTGGTTCTGGAGG
>LZPO01087457.1:34457-45116 GCA_001675575.1 Neotoma lepida | reverse complement strand
CCAAGGCTGCACCAGGGGTCCCATCATAGGCACTGGGCTCCAAAAAACCAGCTCATGCACTAGGGATGGATCCTGATCCCATTGCCTAGGGGCCCTCAGTGATAAGGGGAAATAACCTGGGGGTTATTTCAATTTTCTTCTATCTTTTCAGACTTGCTCTGTGACCTAGTATGTCATCAGTTGTGGAGAAGATCTCATGAGGTACTGAGGAGAAGGTATATTCTTTTGTGTTGAATGAAATGTTCTGTGGGTCTCTGTTAGATACATTTGCATGGTAGCATCTATTAGTTCCATTATTTCTGTTCAGTTTCCATCTGAGTGACCTGTCCATTGGTGAGAGTGGGATGTTGAAGTCTCCCATTATCAATATGTGAGGGTCTATGTGTGATTTAAGCTTTGGTAGTGTTTTTTTTTACAAGTGTGGGTACCCTTGTGTTTGGGGCATAGATGTTCAGAATTGAGATGCCATCTTGGTAGATTTTTCCTTTGATGAGAATGAAATGTCCTTCCCCACCTCTTTTGAAAATTTTGGTCATCTCTGTACACCCTCCCATCATGATCTCGTTGTCCCTTGCTCATAGAGGGCCCCTACTCTTCTGTCGATTAGACTCCTGGAGCTCGGCCTGGTGCCTGCGGATCTCCACATCTGCCTCCATCAGTCTCTGGATGAGGGCTCTATGATGACAGGGTATTCATCCATATGATCACTGGGATAGGCCAGTTCAAGCACCCTCTCCATTATTTCCAGTAGTCTAAGGTGGGGTCATCCTTGTGGATTCCTGGGAACTTCCCTAGCACTCTGTTTCTCCCTATTCCCATGATTTCTTCATTTACCTTGTTATCTCCTTTCTTGCTCTCCCACTCTGTCCCTGTTCCAGCTCGAACCTCCTGGTTCTCTACTCGCTCATCCTCCATCCCTCACCTCCCATTTCCTCCCCCTCACTCCCAGTCTGCTCATGTAGATTTCATTCATTTCTCCCTTACTGGGCGATCCATGCGTCCCTCTTAGGGTTCTCCCTGGAGCTGTGGGTTGCAGTCTGGTTATCCTTTGCTTTACATCTAGTACCCACTTATGAGTGAGTACATACCATGTTTGTCTTTCTGGGTCTGTTACTTCACTCAGCATGACCAGCCAAAATAGTGGAGACACATGAACTGTGGACCCCATAGCTGAGNAGCNCCCAAGAACCCCCATCCTGAGATGGATGGAAGTAGATGCAGAGATCCACAGCCAGGCACCAGGCAGAGCCCCAGGAGTCCAACTGGTGAGAGAGGAGGGATTCTATGAACAAGAAACATCAAGATCATGATGAGAAAATGTACAGAGACTGCCAGCCANGCTGGTGGAAATGTATGAACTGTGGACCAGTAGCCGTGGAGCCCCCATGGTGCTGCACTGGGCCCTCTGGAAGCTTGAGACAATTATTTAGCTTGAACTGTTTGGGGGCCCCCAGAAAGTGGGATTGAGATCTGTCCCTGGTGCAGTGGCTGGCTTTTTGGAGCCCAGTGCCTATGATGGGACACCTGGTGTAGCCTTGGTGCAGGGAGGAGGGTCTTGGACCTGATTCAGCTGAGTGTGCCAGGCTCTGAGGACTCTCCATGGCAGACCTTGTTTTAGAGGAGGTGAGAATAGGGGGTGGGTTGAGAAGAAGAGTTGGGGGGCAGGAGGAGGGAGGAGAAGGAGATCTGAGGTCTGTATGTAAAATGAGTGATAAATCTTTTTTAATAAAAAAAGGAAAAAAAGAAATAAATTTAAAAGTTAAAAAAATAAATCCTGAATGATGATATGTTCTGGTGTTCTGGGAACTGGTCAGACCTCTGGGGTTCCAGATACTTGTGTGGCTTCTGGGATTCGAAGTACAGGTTTGGCCTCAGGTAGAGCAGGGGTCTTCTACCAGAGTTCTGTGCCAAGANATGGGGCTGAGGGGAGGGAGTGATGTTGGGAACAGCTAGGCAGGTTCTGGGGTTTCTAGTATCAGCATGACCTCCAGTAGAGCAAGGGGCTTTTGCCAGAGTAGTAGGGTTCTCCTATTTTTAAATTTTATTTTATTTATATATTTTCTTTTCTTCTCTCTTTTTAGCTTACATGTCCTTTGCTTATATATTATGACTTCCAATTTGGTGTTTTTATAGGATTCTTGAGTTTGTGAATGAGTGAGTCTTTTTCTTATGTCTTCTCTTGGGCTTTTTCCTTTTTGTCCAATTCCAATATGTTAGTTTCTGATTATCTTATTATAATTTAACATATTATATTTTATTATTATCCCTTAGAATCCTCTTTGCTTTCTTTTTGTGCCAACAATCATTATTTCTTCTTTATTTTAATTAAGAAATTTTTTATTCATTTTACATACCAATCATAGATCCCCCTCTTCCCTCCTCCTGCCCTTCTAGCCTCTGCCCGAACCCACCCCTATTCCCTCCTAGAAGAAGGTAAGGCTTCCCATGGGGAGTCAGCAGAGCCTGATACATTCAATAGNGGCAGGTCCAAGCCCCTCCCCCTGCCTCAAGGCTGTGCGAGGTGTCCCACCATATATAGTGGGCTCCAAAAAGCCTGTTTAATCATAGAGCCTTTCTTCAGTAACTGATGGAAGCAGATGCAGAGATACACAGCTGAGCTCCAGGAGTCCAGTCTAAGAGAGAGAAGAGGGATCCCATTTGTTTTCTAATGAGAGACAGAAAGGAAGTGGATCCTGATGAGGATTGGGGAGTAAGTTGGAGAACTATTATGTGAGAAAAAAATCTATTTTCAATAAATTTTAAAAATTGTCACATTTTCAAAAATCAGTTTCCTATACTTGAGTGAGTCTACTTCTGGACTCTGTATTATNTCTAACAATTTGCTTGCTTTATACTAATACCATTGTATCTTAAACTTTATGATATTTATTTTATTNTAGGTTTACAATAATTCTTAATACTGAATATTTTCTAGTTCATTCTTTGTTTCTGTACTTTGTGGCATATTCTAGATTCCTATATAATATGTTTCCTGATATTTATGAAATAGCTTATTGGCCTTTGATTGAGGTTCTAATAAATCTATAAATACACTTATAATATTTGACTTCTTACCAGTGTCAATATTCCAAGCAATGAGTTTTGAATCTCCCCAATTTAGTTTTTTTAGTATAGTTTCCAACAGTGTTTATAGTTTTCCAGCACAGAGTTTGTCTATATTTTGTTTGCTTTATATGGACGTGTGCCATTTGGAGGGTCCTATTATGGATTATGTTTATTGAAATGTATAATATCAATTTCTCATTGCTGGTGCAATAGATAATTGCATTTTGAATATATACTCTCCTAGCTTGCTATGGTTGTTTATTATATCTAGGAGATTTTAAATTTATTTAAAATTAGACCCTGAATTACAGGCATGTACNCTNATACCTGGTTTTATATGGCACTGGTGACTGAAGAAGCCAGGGTTCCCTGCTTACAAGATGAGCACTGTACTAACTGAGCTTCAGAATTAACATAAATGCTTGGTCTTATTCTGACCATAGACATTATTAAAAATATAAATGTTGAGGTTGTTAGAATTTGAGAATTATAGAAAATTTCATTTTTATTTTTATCACTAGCTGGCAAAACCTACACATTCAACTTTATACACACACACATACACACACACACACACACACACACACACACACATATATATATATATATATATTTCTTTCAATCAATCAGGTTGGTACATTTTTGTTTAGAAACTGAGAAAATTCTACAAAAATTGAAGAATATAAGGAAATAACTCAGGATGATATAATTCAGGAGTGTTGAAGCTCGGCTTCAACCCCAGTTTTCATGTCTCACATTTCCCACTTTCTTCATGACAATAAATAGCCTTTCTTAGAGATGGGAATTGAAATCTACCCAAAAATTCAGCTCTAAAGTTCCAAGTAAAATGTATATTTTTGGATGTCTGTCCTGAAACCATCAGTCTAGTTTATCTTAAGTAGAGAAGATAGATTGAAAGTAAACTTTATGAGATATATTGTGACATTCAATTTTGTTTTTTGCTGCTAATGATGCATTCAGAAAGATCAGGACTGGCTGGTGCCTGTTTTCTTGTGACCTATTGCTACTGTTTCTGTTTGAAACTATGAGAATGTGTATTGTTTTGTTAAACCTCACACTTNTTTTCCTTGACAGTGTTCTCCTGTTTAGCAGTGAATTTTAAACAATTATCAATGAAGCACTGTTAGCCATTTAACAACTGGTACAAGGAAGGACATGACTTGATGTATAATCCAGAGTTACTCATGCGCTCCATGTGCTGCATAAGATGCCTGACATGTTATTCAGCTGTCCAGAGGTACAGCCACAAATGGTTTGCCCTGTGATTTCTGACATTAGGTTTTTAAGTATATTTTTTCAATAGATTTTATCATTTTTATAATTTAGTAGTATGAGAGTATGTGACCTTTCCTGAGAAAGAAGAAAGGGAATTCAATTATCTCAAGCTAATTAACTTTTATCAATTAAATGTAAAAGAGCAGCAAAACTTTCAAATGTGTTTTGCAAAATGAACTGAGCACTTTATATATTTTCCATGAAGTGCAGTGTTTTAGAATGTGTAGGTAGTGGCTAGTAGAACTGAATTTATGATTATGGGATTGACATAACTAAATTTTGCCCTAATATCACTAGCATGATGTTTATTGTATAATAAAAATTCAACATTTAAATGGGATGATTATTAAAGCAATAAGACATCATTTGTTTGCACTCTAAAAAAATAATTTATACTTTTAAAGAGTTAGTTAAATTGGGCCAGCAAGATGATTCACTGGGTAAATCACTTGCCTCCAAGCCTGATGACATGGAAAGAGTCAACTGATTCCCACAAGTTGTCACCTGACCTTTACTCACTCCATGACAGGCATTATATATAAACATGTGTGTATGTATGNATAAACAAAATACAAGATAAAATAATGATTAATACTTACATTTAGAAAAAGTGACTTTATATAAGCAAAAATCTTGGATCATTGGGACTATTTTAGTAGAGGATAAATATGTGAGGTAATTTATAATTTTAATAGTGCTCATATGTAATTTGCTTTTTAAGTTTTTCAGTGCTAAATTCATAACATCAAAGAATGTTCTTGACTATGCAGTATAAAAAACTCAGAAATTATCCTTTTTTCCTCATTAAGTAAGTCTCTTTCCCCCAGATAAAGTCCTTTAATAAGCAAAATGGAATATGCTGGCTCAAGAATCCCAAAGGCAAATAACCAAGGCTTACTATAGGTATTCAGGAAATCTTGAGGTTGTACCTGTTGGTGACAGTGAAAAAGTTGAAGTCAGATGATTTAAAAGACTGAGAGACTTAGGGGCACCNGAATAATCTGTTATTTCTCACATCTTAAGACCATAAATTCANTCAGGGGAAGATGTGACCACATAGTAACTTCAAAGCCTGGTATCAACCTATCTGACCTGAAAATCTGAAGTCTACCATTTGCCAATAGCTGACCTCAAGCAAGTTACTTAATAATGTCCATAACTTATTTTATATGTAAATGGGGTTATAAATAGTATATGTTACATGTGGTTGTTGGGAGAATTAGAAGAAATGGCCCATGGTTATTACTTAATAAGTGGTAGATATTGTGTTTTAGTAGCAATGATATCCCTACAATTTATAAGCTTTATTTATCAAATATAACTTATTCATCAAATATGTTGTTCCTTATCTAAAATTTTCTAGAAGTATGGTGTGGAGCAGTAACAAAGACATAAGAAATTAGACATACAACTCTAAATAAGTTTCTGTTAACCTGAGTGTATATCTTTATAACTTTAGGGATTTATTGCCATACAAAAATCCATCCTAATCCAAAATATTTTGTAGACCTGCTGTTGCCTCCTTAGTCTAAAAGAAGATACACTGATAAGCAAAGGGCTCAGTAGGACTGAGAAGATTGTTTTATTTAACATAATATTTAATTGATTCTTTGGTAGCTTCACATCATGCACCCCAATTCCNCTCATTTCCCAGTCCCTNCATATCCTCCTGCTGTGGAATAATCCTCTTGTACACTGTAAAGATTTGTCCTGGGATTAAAGGTGTGTACCACCATGCCTGGCTCTGTTTCCAGTGTGGCCTTGAACTCACAGAGATCTGGATGGATCTCTGTCTCTGGAATGTTAGGATTAAAGGCNTGTGCCACCATTTTCTGGCCTCTATGTCTATCTAGTGGNTGTTCTNTTCTCTGACNGCAGATAAGTTTTATTAGGGTACACANTATTTTGGGGGACACAATATAATCACCACAAAATCCAGATACACTGAACCTGATAGAAGAGAAAGTGGGAAATATCCTTGAATGCATTGGCACAGGAGAAAACTTCCTTAACAGGACACAAATAGCACAGGCACTAACATCAACACAGAATGGGAAAAAAATCTTCACCAACCTCACATCTCACAGAGATCCTATTTCTAAAACATATAAAGAACTCAAGAAACTAGACATCAATGAACTAAATAATCCAATTAAAAAATGGAACACAGATCTAAACAGAGAATTTTCAGCAGAGGAATCTCAAATGGCAGAGAAACATTTAAAGAAATGTTCAACATCCTTAGCCATCAAGGAAATGCAAATCAAAATGACTCTGAGATTCCATCTTACACCTGTCAGAATGGCAAAGAATGAAAACACAAGTGATAACTCATGCTGAGAGGGTATGGAGAAAAAGGAACACTCCTCCATTGCTGGTGAGAATGCAAACTTGTACAGCCACTTTGGAAATCAATATGACAATTTCTCAGGAAACTGGGAATCAATCTTCCACAAGACCCAGCTATACCAATATTGGGCATACATTTATTCAAAGGATGCTCAATCATACAATAAAGACACTTTCTCAGCTGTGTTCATAGCAGCTTTATTTGTAATAGTCAGAACCTGGAAACAACATAGATGTCCCTCAACCAAGGAATGGATAAAGAAAATGTGGTGCATTTACACTATTGAGTACTACTCAGCTGTTAAAAGCAATGACATCATGAAATTTGAAGACAAATGAATAGAACTTGAAGTAACCAAGACCCAGAAAGAAAAACATGACATGTTACTCACTTAAATGTGGATATTANCTATATAATAAAGGATGACTATGCTACAATCCACAGACCCAGAGAGACTATGTAACAAGGAGGGCTCAAGGTAGGGTGCCCAGATATCCCTGGGAAGGGAAAATAGAAGAGATTTCATGAGTGGGCTTCAGGCAGGTGGGGATGCGAACATGAGTGATCAGGTTGGGGTGGGGATGGAGGGGAAGAGAACTGAAAGAGGCTACTGGAAAGGGGGGCATTTTGGGGTCAGGTAAAAACCTGTTGCAAGAGAATCTCCCAGGAATCTACAAGGATGACCCCATCTAAGACTCCTAGCAATATCAGACCAGGCAAGACTTACAGTGGAGGGAGTGGGAAACCAACCCAGCCACATAACCTTCGACCTACAGTCTGTCCTGCTTATGGTATGTGCTGGAGTAAGGGTGGCNTAGAGATTGAAAGAGTGGCCAATCAATGACTAGTTTAGTCTGAAACCCANGCTAGGAGAGTGAGCCCACCTCTGACACTGCCTGGGACACTGGGATCCACAGGCTGGATGACCCAGAGACCTAGGATAGAACCAAACACAACTGGAGGAAAAAATGTCAATGTAGTGATGCCTAATGATATTCTGCTATACTCATAGATTGGTGTCTACACCAGTTGTCATCAGAGAGGCTTTATCTAGCAACTGATGGAAACATGCAGACCCACAGACAGACATTAGGCAGAGCTCACNGATTCCTGTAGAAGAGGGGGAGAAAGGATTGTAGGAGCCAGAGGGGTCAAGGANATCACAAGAAAANCCACAGAATCAGCTAACCTGGGCTCAAAGGGGCTCACAGAGACTGAGCCAACAACCAGGGAGCCTGCATGGAACTGATCTAGGTATTCTGCATATATGTTACAGTTGTATAGCTTGGTCCTCTTGAGGGACTCCTAATGGATGTAAAATAAATAAATAAATAAATAAATAAATAAATAAATAAATAAATACAAGTAAGAGTATTAATTAAAAAACAAACAAAAATTCAAAACACAAAACAAAACAAAAATAAAAACAAAAAGCAAACAGAAAAACTCATTTTGATCCTCTGTCTTCCCTGCTTCTCCATTCATCTTGGTGGCATTGGGAGCTGATGTGTAACATTCAGTATATTCTTTGATTCAAACAGCTTTACTTGCAGATGTTCATTATGTAATGTATTGTTGGTCAAGTTCAAGGCCTCTGACTTCTGGTACACCATCAGTACTGGCCCCTCACCTGAACTTCTCTCTGATATTCTTCAATTACCTCAAGTTGTGAAGATCCTGTGGCTATGGTTCCATAGAATCAGTCCCTTCATGAGCTCCAGCAGGTCATAAATGGGGTATATCATGGGGACTGCCCACTCAAAGCTCTGGGTGTGTGTCTGGGTAGTAGCTGGTTTGTTCTTACCAGGCTACTGAGACCACCCCCCTCAGGTGAGGGGTGGAGCCAGCTTTCCCAAGTTGGGACAGCTATCCTATTAGGGGCAGGGCCAGATTTCCTGTGCTGTCATTGGGGTCTGTTATCCTAGCGCCAGCTATGAGTGAGACCAGCTCTCCAGTGAGAGCTTCTGCTATCCGCATGCCAGTGAGGGCCAGGCCCATTTCAGCAAGGCCCTCATATTTTAATACATGGTTTAACACATGGTTCCTATGGGTCCTTGTGTTAATATGGGCGATGAACATCAACACAAACCCCAGGTGCAACAGAATCATTGACCCANACATGACCATCAGCAGTAGCTTGGGCTTACATGTCACCATGTTCCCAGATACCAGTACAGGACTCTCAGATTGGTATAGACCCATCAGCAGTGTGGTTCCTGGACTCCAGGATGGCCCCAGGTGGCACTCCAGACCCTGGGCAGTTGCACCCCCTTTGATGGTAACAGGAGCCTTGGACCATAACATGGTCCCTGGCTGTGGTAGGGCCACAGATCCTGACATGCTCTTGGCAGCTACTCAAGTCCAGTCAACACTGTGGCTATTGGTGGCAGTACAGGCCACTCAGATTGGCATAGCCTCACTATGGCACATCCCTTAGTCCCCAACATGGCTTCAGATGACAGCCAAGAACCCCAGCATCTGTGTGGCCTTTGGTGGTGACATCAGTCATGACATCAACATAGACCCCAGCTACAGTAGAACCACGGACCCAGACATGGTCCTCAGCAACACCATGGCCCTGGATGGNAGCACAGGCTACTCAGATCNGCATCACCCCAGCTGAAGGGTGGCCCTCCGACACCAACATGTTCCCAGGTAGGAGCCCAGACCCTGGACATCCTCCCAGCCTTGGGTGGTTACAAAAGCCATGGAAATCAATACAGACCATGCCTGGGGCAGAACAGACCCAGACATGGCCTTCGGCAGCAGCTCAAGCCTGGACATCTCCATTGCTCCCAATGGCAGCTCAGATCACTCAGATTGGAATGGCCTCTGCCACAGCATGGCCATCAGGCACCAATGTGGCCACATGTGGTAATCCAGATCCTGGGTATCCTCATAGCCATGGGTGGTAACAGGAGCCATGGACATCAACGCAGATCACAACTGCTGTACGGCCAAGGACCCAGATAGGGACCTTGGCAGCAGCTGAGGACTGGACTTCACCGTGGCCCTGGTTGACAAGCAGGCCTCTTATATCAGCCCATTCCTCACCACCTTAATGTCTTCAGATCTGCCTCTCTCCACAGGACATGAACCATTCTGCCTCTCTCTCTCTCTCTCCCACATTCCACCATATATTTCTCCACCATTAATGGCCTCCGATGGGTTTGTTATTTCTCCCAGCCCAGGGCAAATGGCTCTGGNTAAACAAGTATGTGTCTGTCTCCACCCATCTAGTCCTAATGACATCAAGCAGGCTAGTGTATTCGTCTCCCTACTCAGGGCTAATGACAAGGACTAAAGTTTTATAATTGTTGCTTTAATTGGTTTATACCACATGGTCATCTTAATCAAGACTGTGGTGAATTTTCATGGTATATACTTTTTTTAACCTTAGTAAAGATAGCTGCCAGCCACATGGTTGCCTCCATCCTGATAAGGTCATCAGCCAAGGTGGAGGTGAGCTGTATGGTTGCTATTTAAAAACATCTATTTTCCTAAACAAGNNTTGAATCCAAGTTACACTCTAAACAAGAGCTGAAGCACATATAAACTATGCTGTGGCAAATGAAAATTACCTATGTATATAGGTAATTTTAACTACCAGCCTTTTGTTATATGTTTTAAGTCAACTTTTGTTNCAGATTTTATAGATTTTTAAACCATATCCAATGAACCTACAAATCCTGAGTTAAAGAATTTACACAATAGTCTTAAAAGATTTTGTGAGCACAGAGATCAAAGAAATTGTAGAGCTAAAAGATTTTCAAGAGTGGAAAGTNAACAAACCTTAGAGATAAGAGACTTTTGAAAGTGTAGAGCATAGACAATTTAGATATAAGAGATCTGAGGACCATTTGTTTATGCAGTGGTAGAAGTTGTTATCACAGAGAGAATTTGAAAATCGGGTGTGCCATTTTTGGCCATTGATTGAGCTATACTGA
>LZPO01087456.1:18435-36517 GCA_001675575.1 Neotoma lepida | reverse complement strand
TTTTGCTATGATGAAACACCATGATCAAAATTAGTTTTGGGAGAGTAGGGATACCCTCAACTGATGTAGAAAAAGCTTTTGACAAAAACTAACAGCATTTCATGGTTAAAAAAATAAAGAAATAGAGATAAAATGAAACTTTCTCAGCATGATCAAGGACATCTATGAGAAACTCAAGCTAACACAATGTTCAGTGTTTAGAGACTAAGAGCTTCCCCATTAGACCAAGAAACAACAAAGCCTCCTGGTGTTGCTTCTAGTTCAGGGATTCAAAAGGGAAAAGAAACACAAATTTTCTAGAGTGGGAATAAAGAAGTAAAGCCATCTCTTCATGAACCTGAGTTGGGATTGTACATTGAAAACCCCAAAGAAAAAAAGTTACAATAACAGAATCTTTGTGTTATAAATAAAAAGCAAGGTAGTAGTATCACATGATCTAGGATCAATATACAAAAAATATTTCTATCTCTATAGTCTAAAAGTGAACAAATTCCACTAAAAGTGTCATCAAAATAGAACAAAGCTATAAAAAGAAAGTCATCTTACACATTGCTAAATGTCTTCAGAGAAATTGAGTGCCTGAATGTGCAANACATCCCATGTTCATGAACTGAAGTAGTGAAGACAGAATGCCCTTCACACCGTTGTGCAGATTCTGTCCAATTTCTGTGACTTTTTCCCAAGCTGATCCAAAAAGTCATGTGTAAATTCAAAGATTATATAATAATAAGGGGAGTTTTATTAAAGAACTGCCAGTGGCCATGGCTATGTCAGAGCAACAGCAGGTGGAAATTGAAGTTCAGGTGTCAGCCCACCAGAAGAAAAACTCTCTGATGGTTATATCTTGTTCAAGCAGGGCTTGTGAGCATACAGACTCCAGAATGTCTTTTGCTTATGCTGTGCCTTCACATTGTTGCTGCTACATGCTTTTCCCTGGTATCTGATATGATCTATATATGTATGGGGAGTTCCCCACTACCTGCACTGTAGTGTGTTTATCTCATGAATACATCCCGATCTTCTGGGCATCTATTTCTGTGGATTGTCTAAAAGATGAGTCCTCCTTAAGCTGTATTGTCTAATTGACACAGGGTTTTGATGAATAAAAATAATACTAGGATATGTTTCATACCTAAGGCCTGTTGTTCCATGGGGACTGTGAGACATTTAGGAGCTGCTTTAGATCACAGCTCGGATTTATGATTTAGGAAAACATTTGAGTCCAGGAGCCAGACTGGCTCAAATTCCTTTAATCTTTATGCTGAGATATGAAGTCACAGGTTTTTGTACATTAGCTGAAATAAAGCTTCAAAAGAGCATTAGATTAGACCAGATGCCTTGCTCAGGGGTTTTTAGATAAATGTTTCCAACTTTTAATCCACAAGGACACAAAGCTGTACTATCTGGCTAGGTTGTAAATACAAATACAGNCCAATTATTGCTAGCTGGCAAATGAGTAATTCCTTGCATCCATTCCTGACCTCAATTTGTGAAAATAAATTCTGACTAGTCAAGGTTACAGAAAATAATTTGACTCTGTAGCCCCAAATGAGGGCTGTAAGCATTCTTGGGTAATTAGAACTCTTATATTGCCTGAAAAAGTTTGTTGGGATATATAAACTGTAAAAAGACATTATAGGAGGGGACAATGTAACATAGCAATGAGAAAGTACAACCTGAGGTAGCAACAGAGTAGTACAATATGAGAGAGAACAGCATGATGAGAACAACTTGAGAGAATAAAGAAAAGAAACCATCAAGAGACTGTGTGAGATTATTTTTCCCTAACCCCCTCAGAAAAAGTTTTAGCTTTGCTACACTGTGGACTTTCCTTTTGAGCCCTGTCTGCAGCCTGGAATCTCGTTTTTCTTGAGCTGTGATAAAGAACCATATAAACCATATAAATGGGCTGGTAAGATGGCTCAGTGGTTATGAGTACCTTCTGCTTTTGCAGAGTTTGGTTTTAAGTACCATGTTGAGTAGTTCAAGACTGCCTATTACTGCAGTACCAGGTGATCTGACACCCTCTTCTGGACTCCACGTGCACATGAACACACATGTGTATACCTACACAGAGATACACTCACATATATTTTAAAAAGATAACAAAGGGATCATACATCTGATTCAAAATTTATTATAAAGTACAACAATCTGGACTGTCTTATACTAGCAAAAGTTTAGTTATGTGGAGTAATAGAATATCAGGAAATTCTAGAAATATAGTTGTCTACTTTTATAAGATTAGCTTTAATTTTGAACTATATGTCTGTGTTTGTCTGCATGGGTGTAAATACTTGAGTGCAGGTATCCATGGAGCCCAGAATAAGGCTTCAGATTCCCCTGGATCTGGTGTTACAGATGGTTGTGAGCTGACTTGGGTGGGTGGTGGGAACCAAATTCAGGTCCTCTGCAAGGGCAGTTCACACTCTCAACCCCTGAGCCATCTCTCCAGCCCCAACATATCCTTTTATTCAATCAATTAACTTTTGTAGACTGCTAGATCAACTCAATGAACAAAGTAGATTTTGAGCAAATGATGACAAACACTGAGTCAAATCAGGCTATTGCTTCATACTACACAGAAAAAAAATAACTCACAAGATATTCAAAATATAAATATAAGATAATCCTACATAATCCTTATAGTTACTAATATAATGTTACTAATATCTGTTACTAATATCATGGTCTTCAAGAAAAATATAAATTGGGCTTCATCAAAATTTAAAATGTTTTTGCATCAAAGATACTATAAAAGTGAAAAGACAACTCACAGAATGGAAAAAAGTACTTGCCAAGTCAGACACTAATATCTAAAATATGCAAGGACTCTCATAACTTACAACAGACAGAATAGCAGCACCCTGTTAGTCACTTTCCGTCGCTGTGACAAAGTACCCTGACAACAGCAACTCAGGGAAGATGAGGGTTATTTTGGCTCATAGTTCTAGGAAAGTAGAGTGCATCACTATGGTGAGAAAGGCATGACAACAGTCGGGGAAGGCATTGCGGCAGGAGCAGGAGGCTGGGTGATGACAGTTTCAGGAAGCAGAGAGAAAGAACAGGAAGAGAAAGGAGGCTCTAAAACCTCAAAGCTCCTTCCCATCCTGCAGAGGTGTACTTCCTTTAGCAAGACAAATGCTTTCAGAACCTTTCCAAGAACCACTGCCAACTGGGAACCAAATGTTCAAATACATAAGCCCATAGGGGACAGTTTTTCATGCAAACCACCATATGGTTTGCTCTTCTATGGATGCTCTTGTCCCAACCTCTAAAATCTGTGACTGTTTTCCATCAGATGGAAATGGTACCTGGTGGTAGCCCCAAGCTGATGACCACAAGCTGAGGTGATTTTGAATTATCTAGGTGGGGCTATATCACCACTGAGGCTTTTACAATGGGAGGCAGGAACTCCAGGGCAAGAGATGTGACCAAGGAGCAGAGATTAGAGTGCATCAGACATGGACTGTACATTGTGGGAAGTTGGCAAACAAAGTAATTAGGAGCAGGTCCTTATTTTGAGATGACAGAGCTTCTCCAAGTATCCAGATGGCAGGAGAAGGATTCTCTGTAGTTTGCTTAGTTGGCCTGAAGACTCATGCTGAATTTCTTATTTCTCAAACTAGAAGATGATAAGTTGGTATTACTTCAAGTTTCCATGATTTCATTTTGTAGAAATGATAGAAAACTAATATGTATTTTTTGTACCTGGAAATTGGGAACTTTTGTAACAGATGTTTAAGACAGCAGAAATGCTTTTGAAACTGGTCAGCGGGCAGAGGCTGGAAATATTTGAGGATCACAGTAGGAAAAGCCTGTATTTTGTTGACTATATTACTATTGGAAATACAGATCACAGGGTCTGGGGAGATAGCTCAGTGACTAAAGTGCTTGCACACAAGGGTCCATCCTCAGAACTTGTATATGTGTGGTGGTGCATGCTTGTAATTCGGGTAGTGGGATAGGGAGACAGGAGGACCTCCAGCTTTCTGACCAACCAGACTAGCTGCATTGTCAAGTCCCCAGTCCCACTGAGTGACCTTTTCTCAAAAAAACAAGATGGACATCTCCTGAAGGCTGACCTATGGCCTTTACAAACATGTGCATGGACACTTAATACCCACCTGTACATATACACCCCATCAACACACACCCCACAGGTACTCACAGAGAAATACAGATAATAAAAGCTCTGTGTGTGATGGTTTAGAGAAGAGTGAACAGCATATTAGACAAATCGACATTGTTTTCTAGAATTCCTGAGTCATTGGAGATAGATTCTTAGTATAATATTTATGCTGCAAGTATTGTTGATGAAGGCCTTGAAGGGAATAAGAATCATGCAGTTGGAGACTGGAGGGAAGAAACCATTGCTACAAAGTGACAGAGAAGTTAGTAGAGTCTCAGTGAACTTCTTACCATTATATAAGAAGTGAAGCTTTAGGTGGCATGCATTATATTTAGCTGTAAAGAATTTCAAGGAAAGTGTGGCCTTTTTTTCTTTTCTTTTCAATTTTTTTTTTTTTTTGTCAACACCAATACCAAAATGTGAGAGCAAATGGAACACACTGGGCTGAGACAAAAACTGTTGAGNAAAAGAAACCAGGTCTTGGTGATGTGGGAGACTCTGTCTCTGCAGGCTGTGAAAACACTTCAGTTAGGAGACTCAAGATTGGGACCCAGGTCTCATTGTTAGTATTTGCAGTGCCGCGGTTACCGTGCGAGAAAAAGGTCACGAGGCACGACAAAACCCAATATCAGAGCTTTATTAGAAAGTGTGTGTGGGGAGGAGAGGAGAGAGGGAGACAGAGACAGAGAGACAGAGCAAGCATGCACACGTGGAGAGAGAGAGGAGGAAGAGAGAGAGAGAAGAGGCAGGGTTCCTTTTGCACATGCTTGAACTGCGAATGTGAAGTCACTTAGCTGGGGGGGTGGCCAGGAATTCCAACATTTCAGACTCTTTGCTTATTATAAAAAAGGGCAGCTAAACAGGAGTGGGGGTGCCGTGTCTCCCAAGAACTGCTTCCAGCTGACTTGATGGGCATCGGAGTTCTCGGAGGTAGAGAAGGGGGCTTCTGAAGTAGCAAGGGATGGTGGGTTGTCCTCTGCTGCTTTGGAGTTGTCCATCTTTCTCGGCTTGGGAGTCTGGCTGCTTGTGTCTGAGAGAGTGCTGGTGAGATAGAGAAATGCTTAGAAAAAAGTTTTTATCTGGGGGGGGGGGCCCCGATGAGGAAGGGGGTCCCGAGACCAGTAAAGTTTTGGGTTATACTTATTTCTGAAGCAGATCCATTTTGTCCAGATGAATTCAAGCTGGTTTCTTGAGCTTAAAGAAATTTTTAAACATATTAAGAAGCAGTTGTGAGAAAGTTAAACCGTTACTATGGCTCTATAGTGTTCAGAGTTAGTGAGAGAGAGAAAATTTTAACGGTAGTGAATTTGTTATATTAAAGTCCCCTTTTTTGTAGAGTCCAGACCCTGTTTGAGTCTGGGGGTGTGTAAATACCTTTGGACTGCTGTTACTGTTCCTTACCACCTAAAGGCTGTCTCTTATACACATCTAGATGTGTATAAGAGACAGGGGTTGTCCTCTGCTGCTTTGGAGTTGTCCATCTTTCTCGGCTTGGGAGTCTGGCTGCTTGTGTCTGAGAGAGTGCTGGTGAGATAGAGAAATGCTTAGAAAAAAGTTTTTATCTGGGGGGGGGGGTCCCCAGGGTGAGGGAGGGGATCCCAGGATTATAAAGTTTGGGTTATACTTAGTTCTGAAGCAGATCCATTTTGTCCAGATGAATTCAAGCTGGTTTCTTGAGCTTAAAGAAATTTTTAAATATATTAAGAAGCAGTTGTGAGAAAGTTAAACCGTTACTATGGCTCTATAGTGTTCAGAGTTAGTGAGAGAGAGAAAATTTTAACGGTAGTGAATTTGTTATATTAAAGTCCCCTTTTTTGTAGAGTCCAGACCCTGTTTGAGTCTGGGGGTGTGTAAATACCTTTGGACTGCTGTTACTGTTCCTTACCACCTGGATGTGTTTAATGGTCTTCCGTCTCCAGCCTAATGTGATCCTGTAACGATTAGCTGAGTGGTTAAAAGGCTTGTGGTTTTGGAACCTTATTGTTCTGTAATTGGTGACAAGGTGGTGTCACCTGGTGTCCTCTGGAACTTAAGAGAGCAGGGTCCTGTCTTTGGCACACTGTGTATGAGGAGGAGAAGAGGCCCTGCTGAGAAGTCTGGAGTAAGGCACATGGGGAGAGCAATGAAATAAAGCTCCTATCTTGGCTAGAAAATCTCTTTCCACTAGGGGCACAGGGCAGGTTGACACAACTGAAAATGTGTGGGTGAGAGGGATACCCCCGAAGATACAGTTAAGTGGTAGGGTCTGGTGAGGTGGGTAAGGCTGTCCCACTATCTTGGCAATAGGGAAATGAGAAGGAGAGGTAGACCCCAAGACTCCTCCAGGACTGAGTAAGTGGCTCCAGTATCCAAAGGGAAGGAGATGGATTGGCCCATGCTGTAATGGCTATCTCAGGCTTCCTGTGAGTCCATGGCCAAAGCCTAGGAGATTCTGGTCTGATACTCCCATGCCACGAGGTGCACAAGGGCAGTCAGTGTCTCTTGGTGGCACTTTGGACAAGTCCCAGTTTGGCCCACGTGGGGCAAAGCAGGCATAAAACTCAGTGGCCTTTTCTGCTACTTAAAACAGGGACCTGGAAGCCTTTAGGCAGTCGCCAGTCAGATGGTGTGTTCCAGCATTTGGCAGTTTTGTTTTCGGGCTTTGTCATTTTTCCCATGGTACCTTGAATGCCACGGCTGAGACTCTGCCTGTGGTTGTGAGAGGGGCACTCTCTCCAGATGGTTAAGTTAGCCCTGATGCCGGGAAGTTCTGGGAGACATGGGACAGATTTTATTATGTATAGTTCACTGGTTTGAGGACAGCCTAGGATGACTCACCTGGGGGCAGTGTGTAAACTGATCTCTGGCTATAAAGCCATCTGGGTTATTTTAATCCCAGTGTGGGTCCTAATCGGAAACTGCCTCAGCCCTGGGTGGGTGGGCAGGGTTGGTTTGGTGAAAACCGTTTGCATGTGTCCTAGCCTGCTTCCAGACCTCTCTATTTCTTAGGGAAGCTTGAGAAAGAGTAACATGAAGAGTGAAAGTAGAAGCCAGAGTTGGGCAGTTGGAACGACCTGCTAGATACTGGGAGAGCTGAGTAGAAGTCAGATAGGCAGAAGTTAGAGTTCCAGAAAACCTGCCCAGTAATGAAAGAGCAGAGCAGAACAGATAGGCTGAAGTTGGAGTTCTGGAGAACCTGTCATTACCGGAGCAGAGCAGAAGGCAGACGCACAGAAGTTAGAGTTCCGCAGAGCCTGCCATTACCAGAGCACAGAAGTTCTTTGGACCTGCCCAATACTAGAGAGCTGAGCGGAAGTCAGATAGGCGGAAGTTCTTTGGAGTCAGAGATTTCCCATGGTTAGCTTACATGTGGGCAGAAGAAAAGACTAAGAAAGGTGCTTAGGTAGAGAGCTTGGAGATAAGGTAATTTTTTTATTTGTCCATTTGCTGTAGAAGTTAGTCCAAGCAGCCGTTAAGCAGCCATATTTCTCAGCGGAAGGGTGGGAGAAAGAAGTCTTATGTCCCATGACTGCAGCTGAGAGAGAAATAAAAAACCACAATGAACCAAGGCAAGGTCCCAGACGCTAAGCCAAGGTATATAAACTAAAAAGAAAAGAACTCAATGACCCAGGCCAAGGTCCTGGACACGAGGCCAAGGTATNTAAAATAAAAAGAAAAGAAAACNCAATGACCCTCCAACGAGGTCCCAGACACAAGGAGGATGGNTCTATAAACGGGCACAGGCCATTTTAATGCTTTGTCAAGCAAGAAATGAGGGCCCCTTAGCTGGCGTAGGCATGACTCCCCGGGANTCTTACAGCATTTACCACCCCGTCAAGTCAGTGAAATGTGTAGGCCCTATGCAGCCTGAGGATGCAGCAGGTCCAACAAGAAGAAATATAACTTAAACTACAGTCGTGGGAAGTGGCGAGGGGTTGGGAAGGTAAAACTCACCATTTTGGAGCAACNGGTGTGTGTGTAGAGCAGTTTGGCGGCTGGGCAAATGAAAAAAGCGGCAGTTGTGGGGAGAGCAGAACCTCGGCACAGGGTCCTGAGGAGGTGTAGAGAGTCCCACCGCTGGGAGCACCTGACTTGCCTCGGCACCAAAATGTTAGTATTTTGTAGTGCTGCGGTTACCATGCAAGAAAAGGTCACGAAGCACGACAAAACCCAGTATCAGAGCTTTATTAGAAAGTGTTGGGGGGGGGGACAGGAGAGAGGGAGACAGAGACAGAGACAGAGAGAAACAGAGCATGTATACACACACGTGGCGAGAGGAAGAGAGACAAGGGGAGGGAGGAAGAGTGAGGGGGAAGAGGCGGAGTTTCCTTTGCACATGTGCGAACTGCGAATGTGAAGTCACTTTAGCTGGGGGAGTGGCCAGGAATTCCAACACTCGTGATCTGGGAGATTTTGTCTCTGCAGGCTGTGAAAACATTTTAGTTAGGAGACACAGGATGGGGACCCAGGGAGGAAGTACAGGTACAGGTACAAGAGCCAGGCAGCCCCTGGTCAGCATGTGGAAGCTCACAAAGATCACGAACACAGTGCTTTGAGGACTTTGGTACAGTACTCAAGCACTTAAGAAGATACCAGGGATAGACATGGGATTATTCAAGAAAGAAGGAAAGAAAGGAAGAAGGGAAGAGGGAGGAAAGAAAAGGGGGTGTGGGAAGGACAATCATGGAAGAGTCAGTGCCCTAAAGAGCTGAATCTCCAGTTATACCCAGAGACTCACATGATTCTTCAGAATGTTCCAGCAACAGGAACACTGTCAACTGGAAAAAGAAAAACAGGACAAGGGAAAGAATTCAATGAACGAAAATGATCCAGCTTCCCACACTTTACAGGCAGGAATCAGTTGATGAACAACTCAGCTGCAGCCTTGTGCTGCACTCTGAAAAGCAAGGTGACTCAGAGTGAAGTGGCNTGCCAGAAGAAGATAGTGAAGGGAGGCAAGGGTGGCTTATACAGTGAAGCAGTATTCCAGGAGGAAAAGACAGTGAAGGGAGGGGCCAGGAGCACAGGCCAGGAGTGATTTTCTTTCCAGAATTACAAGGTCATATGAGGGAAAACAATAGGAGCAACAGTTAGGGGAGAGAGAGTGCTCTTTCCTCAAGCTTGCCCCTACTGTAGTATCAAGTATGCTCCCATTCCAGGAACCTGTCTGTGTCCACATGTCCTCATTTGATCCTTCTATACATTTATGAATCAGCTAGCATTTTGCCATGTTAGAGAAGAGCCAATTAGGGTTTGGAGANCAAGGAACTTGCTCCTGGTCACAGAGAAAGCATGGTTTAATAACTGATGTTTCCTTTTCAATCTGAGGGTCAGATGTGCTATGGTCAAGTCACCAGGCTCCCTTTCCTCCTGTTAGAGAAGTACAGNGGCATAGTAAGTGTCACCAAAGGGTGAGGTAGACCTCGGGTTGATGGTGGAGTTTTTCAGTAAGCTGATTCATATCATTAACATACAAGAGGGGAAAAGTTGGTGACTCCCAGGGGAGGAAAGAGAGTAAGAGCTGGAAGGGGAGAAGTGCTTTGAAATGCTCTCTTCTGGGCATGACAGGGCTGTTTCCAATATCAACTTATGATAGCTGGGGTTGACTGCATAAGACCAAGCCAAAAAGATTAGGTAGCATTCCACCATGGGTGGGTGAGGTGCTGCTGATCCCCCATCCTTAGTGAAGAGTTGGTGACAATTGTCAGCCACTGAGGGAGGGGGGAAACAGTTGTTTTTCTTTAGGGATTTGGCTGCTGGTGGGTTGCTCATGCCCCAGAGGATGGCTTTGTACCTGTGCACATGTGGTCTNCACTAATTGGACTCATGAGATTAATAACAATATTAATAATAAAGGGGACATGAATAAAGAGGCAAATATATTAGGGAGTGCTGCAAGCCACAGGAAAATGTAATGGAATCCAGCTACTATGACAAAAGCTACTACTTGGAAGGTCAAGGACTTTTCCAGAGGTCAAGCCATGGCTTAAGGAGTCTTGGTGATATTTTAGCTTTTGTATATTAACCAGTTCCTGCAATGATTTTCTTGTATGCTANGTATGCTTCCAAGAACTCGTAACAGTGTATTTATCTGAAATACTTCTCAAGCATCCTAGGCCATAAGGGCAAATAGTCTCCTGAATTAAGATAAACACCCTTCTGGAGACATCTAGGTGCACAGCTTTATTTCTTGTACAAATGAAGCTCAGACCCTCCTTCCTCTCACAGGCCAAGTGGCATTCCAGAGCAATTGACTCAGAACAAAAGGGTTTTTTGCATATCAGATGCTTGAGACAAGATTCAAAGCAGAGTTGCTAGGTTGGAGAAGAAAGTAGGGAGGCAGAGTTTTTGGAGATGGNAGATGGATTGGGTTGGGTCAGGAGAGTAGAAGAGGAAGGGATGAGCATGGACAGAGGATTAGAGGATGAAGATGAGGTTGAGAGCAAAAGAACTTAGGACTATACAGTGAGAGGACAGGAAGAAAGGGGACAGAGAGAAGCTGAATGTGAGAACAGAACTGGAGCTATGTAGATAGAATCTGGATTCAGAAAAATAAAGTGAATGGACTAAAGAGTTTTATGTACATAGATTCATTTAATATCATCAATGATTAGATTATCAGCTGGTCGTGGATTCTTCCAGGACCCTGGGAGACGGTCATCAAGGGGCTGGAACCCACATAGACCCNTTACGGGAGTTCTGGGGTGGGGGATGAATGAGGTAGTGGTGAGTACATATGATCAAGATACATTGTACAAATGTATGAGATTTTCAAATAATAAAAAAACAGACAAAAAGTGTTTACATGAGTGACAAGTCAACAAATCCCAGCTTTTCCTCTGTGAACCCCAGTAGTACAGAAGGGATTTTAGGGCTTTGTTGACTGCTTAGGTCTTCTGCCCCTGCTAGCCTCAGAATAAAATATGAGTTCTTCAAGTCTCCATAGCACTTGGGTCTTCTGGGATCTAGAGTATCCAAATACTAGAAACAAAATACCTAATGGAATGCTCACTGAAATCCACAGTTTAATCATCTAGATTTGTTCAGTATAGAACTATGGAAAGCAGATGCTCAAGGCTTGCTCATAGGATGATTCTTTCCTCACTCAAGTCACTAAAAATGACAATCTCAAAACAGCAGAGTCTGATGATGTTAGGCAGTGCTTAAAATCCAGATTTCAGAGAAAGATAGACTTACACGTGAATAATGGTTCCATCTCTAATTAGGTGTGTAACTACGGGGAGCCTGTCTGATAGGTTGAGTCATGCACAAGTTAAGCAGCAAGTGTAATTCAGCTTTATTGTTATAGCTATGCACTATATAGATTGTGCATCATAGCTAATTTGTCAGCTCTATGAAATGGTAAATCAGGTTCTTCAACCTATAAGATTTGACAGGAGATATGAAACGCAAAAAAACCCTTTCAGATGTGAACTGCTCTGTCTGAACCACACTAGGTTTCACATAGTAGATTTCCAGAATACAAAAGGAAGTCAGAGGAGACAAACATGGATCAACACTTAGGATCACAAGACTGAAAATTCAAAGAAACAAAGCAAATTGCAAATCAAACAAACCAAAATGGCACCCAAACTTACCACCATCTCATGAAAGAATAAGCATTTAAGTATCAATGTGTAATCAACAAACAATCTTGGAATAAAAATGACTCTTGGAATAAAGTTAGCTTTCTGAAAAGGTCATTTAATTTACCCAAGGTTTCTTGCTGGATATCATCGGTCAAAGTACTCCTCCATTCCTCCACCAGGTTCTCATGAAGCCCAGACTGGCCTGAAACTTCCTATGTGATAAGGCTGACCTTGAACTTCTGATTCTTCTGCTTCTTCCTCACAGCACTGGGATTATAGGCACTCACCATCTGTGGTGCATTCACCACTCTGTGGTGCTAGAGATGGAATCCATATATGGCTGGTAATTCCTGAGCAAGATACAGATGACTGACAGGATGTTTTCAGCTGAAACCATAGAGAAGTAAGTCTCTGTTGGAGAGAAATGGGTAATAAACCTGGTGTAGCAAAGTAGAGGCTGGCTGACAGACACAATGAGAGAGCAAGAGTTGAATATTGTACCAGGAAGATGGGCCCTGCAGATTACAGCTATCTGTAGCTTGGCTCAAGCTAACAGTTTTAGTTCTTTTCATCAGTTTTTCTGAATTTTACTCACCCATCCAGTAGCACTTTGTATTGAAATATGGTTCTGCAAGGCACTTGAAGCACTGATGTTCAGTATCCTCTGGCCAGTTTTCTCTTCTACTAGGAGCTTCAGACATGTTTACATATTAAAACTGACCTTTTAATGAAATACTTCTGCTACAATTATAATTATTTTAAAGCGATTAGTCGGAACAAAGTGACACAGTTATTTAAATATGCCCTACTTTCCTCATCAGTTTAATAGTTTCAATACATCATAGAATGGATTAAGAAATTTTATGTTGGGCCAGGAAGATGACTCAGGACTAAGTTCAATACCCCAAACCTATATTAAAGAGGCAGAGGTGGTGGCATGTGCTTGTAATTCTAGTGCTGGGAAGATGGAGATAAGAGGAACTCTGGGGATCACTGGCCAGCCAGGCTAGCCTAACTAGTGAGCCCCATATTTCAGTGAGAGACCCTGTCTTAAGAAAAGCAAGGTGGACAGCTTTTATGAGAAACAACTCTGGAGGTTGACTTCTAGTTTACACATGTTCACACACACACTCATGCACACATGCATACGTGCACACACACATGCTCTCATGCACACATACATGTGCACTCACACACAGACACATGCATACACATATACACACTAATTTTAATGTTATCAAAAGGATTAGTAAATCAGAATGGATAGGGTGATCTTAATAATTCCCCCAATGANTATACCCTACGTATAGACAAAATTGGAAGTGATCCAATTCACAGTGAAGTTTGCAAAGTTCTTAAAAATCTTCTGTGCACAGGTCCTTGACACCTATGCTGTAATACATTCTAAGGGTGGTTAGTCCTTGAGAGGGTGACTTATGGGGTGGACAATACCTGTCCTCTTACTCAATTCATGGACTCAATTTATTGTCGTACGCAAGGGGACGATTTCCACTTATTATCCATCCCTGCTTGTTTTTGGACTAACGGTGGGCAGAAACAACACATTAGAGTTATGATCATTAGTCTTAAGTCCATCAGAGTTTCCTAATGTTTTCACCTGAGCGAATGGACAAGAGACTATGCTCACGAGCAGGCTATCGGAAGTTCCACAGCAAAATCTACATGCAAGCCGAGAGTAGAGACAATGTATGGGCTAACAGGTGGTGATATGGACAAAGGCAGAGTACATGAGACAGCCATGCAGAGAGAAGCTGGGGCATGGGAAGGGGAGAGAGAGACTAGAAGAGAGCGGTGGCTAGAGGCACTGCTTCTCGTCTTAGTGCTCCAATGCCTTTTCATCTAGTTGTCTTTCTGCCTGGATGTTATCCATACCANGTGCCCATCTATCTTTAACATAATCACACAGGACTGGGAATATAGCTCAGTAGTGCTATCCCAGATACCCTGTAAAGTGCCACATAAGCATGAGGACATGAATTCAGTCCCTAGCACCTATTCCACATGGAGAATGATCTATGAATCCAATTTCAAATGGATGAGTTTATTGAGTATGTAGCAAGCCAAGTGGAAGGACAAATGCCAAGTAGCAGGTAGACAGAAAAAGCCAATAGTCAGCAAGTGCTCAAATATCCAGCAAGATGACTGGAGTAACTTTACCAAGGAAGCAAGCTAACGCAGCGGCATCAATTTGGGTACTTACAACATCTATCGGAAATTGACTGGGGACATCCTACTGAAATGGTTATGCTGGAGTTACTGTCTGAAATATTTCCTCTTAATGGGAACATTTCACCCAGGAGGGATGGGGACAGCTCATGACTCAGGAGGCAAACAAGTGTCATGTCTGGGAAAATTAAAACTTGCAAGAGTCTTAAAGGCCCCTCACCAGCTTTATAGAAGCAATAAAGAAGTGAGGGACAGAGGGAGACTGATGAGCTGAGTTGAGAGAAGAGATTCTCAGACCCGTGGAGGCACCTGCAAGTTGTGTAGAGAGCCCCAGAGATGCAGCTTTCATGAGCTGACACCCATGCTGGGTTGGGCTTTTAGGCGAGGCAACTATTTTTGAGTCATTTATGCTCTGCTAAGTAATCCCTCACTCATACTCCTGTTAGTAACCCCAGTAAGCTTCATTGCTTCACCAAGTTAGACTTTGGTGCAGTCATTGCTTTGGTCTGTCATGAGTTCTCTATCTGTGGTAGATAGACTCTGTGTGTGTGTGTGTGTGTGTGTGTGTGTGTGTGTGTGTGTCTTCTCAGAAGAAGTCTCTCACACACTAGGTATCCCTAGGCAGAAGTGATCACGAAGAGAGTTTCTGTGTGTGTCTGTTTGGATGTAAGTGTGAGTATGCTGGTGTGTTGGATTTGAAGTGTGGGATTAAGAGTGGAGCTGCAGACAGGATCTCTGAGCAGTGAGAATGCTTAGGTTACAACACTGAAATGCAGATGTTTCTGAAATCTCTGCTTGGGGAGAGTTCAAGTCAAGGTGTTTCTAAAGCTGCCAAGTGGGGATGTTGAGCAGATGATTGGAGACAGACAGACATCCAGAGGCAAGGCACCCAGCTGAGGAATGGATTTTAACATCCAGGCACTGACGAAATCATCAGGAAAAAGAGATGTCTTAGTCTGAGTCAGGTAGAACCAGAAATGAGCGTACAAACATAATGACCTGTGTAGTAGGAAGGAAGTCCAGTGACAGTGCAATTTCAGAATTCAAAAGAAATAAAGACTGTCAAAAAGAGTGGTTCAACGCGTCAAATGCTTGCTTTGTTAGCACTAAGACCTGAGTTCAACCCCTGAGGCCATTGTATTAGTTATCCCCGTATTACTGTGATTAAACACCATGACCAAGGCAGCTTATGGAANGAAGGGTTTATTTTGGGATTATNCTTCTAAGGGGCAGAGTTTATGATGGTAGAGTAGAGGTAGCAGGCATCAGGGAGTGGGAGCAGCAACTGAGAATTTACATCTCAAACCATAAGCAGGAAACAGAGGGAACAAATTAGAGATGGTGGGTTGCTTTAATAACCTCAAAGCCCACCCCTAATGACACTTTTTTCAGTGAGGCTATGCCTTCTAATTCTCCCCAAACAGCCATCAAAGAGGGACCGAGTATTCAAACGCCTGAGACTTATGGAACATCTCATTCAAATGACCACAGCCATGTGCAAATACAGCTGTGATGGCATGCATTTGCAATCTGGGCACTGGTGAGGGTAGCTGTCTGGTTTACTTGGTTAACTCCAGGCCAATTAGAGAACCAGAGATACTATCTTTAAGAGCAAGGTGGACAGCACCCAAATACAATAAGATTGACCTCAGCCTCTCTCTCTCTCTCTCTCTCTCACACACACACACTCACACATACACACACAGTTTGGGTTGAGAAAGAAGATTTAATAGTTGTGTTATCATAGAAACTTGGGATCAGTGGTGACCACAGGGGCAATGCACTCTTGTTAAAACAATGGGACACAGAAGTCAAAGGAATTTAGCTTAGAGGCACTTTCTGTAAGAAAAGGTCTAGTATCAGGAGCTCCAGGGCCAACACATCTGGTGGGTGCAAAATCAAGATGGAAGCTGATAACTCTACAGTTTGGAGTGGGTAGAAACANCCTTAGCTCAAATAAGTCAACAATTAAGAATTTTCTAAGAAATTTCTTTGAGCTCGATCTCCCATATTTGCATAATCATTGTAGTATGTGAGTGTGAGGTTTGAATATTCTGGGANAGTTCANTGGGATGAGTAAAAGATAAAACTTTTTGTCTTCATTTGGTACGTGCAAGTAAATGTGGAAAAAGTGTAAAATATAACTGAAGAGACAGTGCAGTAGATAGTGTTTGCTAGGCAAGCATGAGGACATGAGTTAAATGCCCAGCAGCTACGTTTAGCTGAGAATGGTGTAATCACAGCACTAGGGAGTTGGAGACTGACAGATTCCGGTTGCTCACTGCCCAGTAAGCCCAATTGGGAGCTTCAGGTCAGTGAGAGACTCGGTCTCAAAAAACAAGGTGGGTGACATCCTGAGGTGCTTTGGCATCCCTCAGGCTCCATGTGCACACATAACTGCGTATAAACACACACACACACACACACACACACCTGTCTCTTATACACATCTAGATGTGTATAAGAGACAGCACACACACACACACACACACACACACACACACACACACACACATGAACACACATACACAGAAAAGAAAAAAGAAAAAGAACTTTTCCGACGAAAATGGTGGACTCACTAGGCCTCACACACATGAAACTGGGCGGGGGTGGGGTGGGGTGGCACAGCATATACTAACGGGTTAGTTTTCACCCAGAGGGCTTTGATTCCAGGAAGTATGTTTAACGTAGGGTTTCCCTCTATATGGTGTCCACACCTTACTTGTGTCTCTTTACTTCATGGTGGTAAGATGCTATGATACTGAAGGTTTCCTGTTTCATAGAGACCACTGCTTCCTCTTTCTGAAGACTGAAAGTAACTAGCTAATTCTTCATGCAATTCAGTAATCTGAAAGCTGTCTTCAGCAATCTTGGTTCACTGTATAAATCCACTACTCTATCGAGTCATTGAAATGAGAAGAGTTATAAATTATCTTTTTCCTGTGTGCTAGCTACATGTGCCCGACTTCATCTGGTTCAACTTCTGGTAAAACTGAGGCGTTAAAAATTTTATCTTNTGTCTGGGGATATAGCTCAGCTGGTAGAGTGCTTGCNTAGCTTACATAAAGTCCTGGATTCCATCCCCAGCACCGTATAAGCCAGGAGTGTGGGAGCACACCTCTAACCCCAGCACTCAGGAAGTGGAGGTTTTGGAGGNTCAGAAATTCAAGGTCATCTTCAGCTATATGATGATTTTGAGGCCAGCTTAGGCTGCATGAGATCNTATCTCAAAGAAAAACAATAACAGTTAAGTAATAGGGGTGAAAAAAGGGTTCAAAGGGTAAAGGTGCCTGCTCCAAGCCTGATGACCTGAGTTCGATCCTAGGAACATACATGGTAAAAGAACTGACCTCCACAAGTTGTCTTCCATGTATCATGGCACACACACACACACACACACACACACAGAGTAATAAATATTCATAAACAAAACTTAATTTTTTTTATCTTGGAAATGGGGATGGCATAACTGAATACAGCAGAGTGGTCTAAAACAACTGCCGGTTTGCTGTAGAATGGCAGGATGGATGCAGATAATGAAAGTAGTTCCTGAACGGCTACTCCTGGGAACCAAGGCACGCATGTGGAAGTCAGAGGACAACTTGAGGGAATCAGTTCTCTCCTTCCATCAGGTGAGTCCAGGAATTGAACTCAGGTTGACAGCAAGTGCTGTTACCCATTGAACGANCTCTCCAGCATAGAAATGATGCTTTCTTTAAACCATACTTTATGACTATTGTGATAGATTTTAAAATCNTGTAACTAGATTCCTCATTAGAGAAGTCTTGTTTCAAGACCGAGGCTTTAAATACAAACAGGCAATGGAGGCTGTCATTCCTCTGTCCATGCTACTAGAATATGAACACAGGTTCTTGTTTCTGCATTTTCTGTACCTTCTCAGTGCCTCACTCTAGGAGACAGTCGACATCCAAGTGTTGAAATAGTATATTCTCAATAGCAACCTCATCTATCACTTACTAACAATTTACATGTGAAGCACTCCTGTCATCGAGGGACAGAAAGCCCCAATGTACCTGTTTGTCACTTTGTGAGTGTCTGCNGTATGTGTCAGGCAGTAATTACCCCTGGTGTCTTCTGAAATGAAGCCGTTCTCGTGTACAATCTAAAGCTGGTGACAACTCAGAATAGCAGGAGTTGTTGGAAGAGGGGCATTGGAAGATTTACCATTCCGGGC